>JALRMF010000105.1:0-144745 GCA_026120015.1 Dendrostoma leiphaemia | reverse complement strand
GGTTATATTATATATTATTATACTATATATACATTTTTTTTATACATAAAAGGTTTTAATTAAAAGCATTTACTATATTAATAAGTATATTTTTTAATTGCTTTTTTATATTAGCATTTATTATTTAGTTTAAAAAAGCTAATATATTATTCAGCGATTACCTAAGTATTTTTTATAATAGATATGCAACTGTTTAATGATTTATAGCAGTTTTATACTAATTTTAAATTTCTACACTATGCAGCGTTGCTGCAGCATATTTAACTTTTAGCTAAAACTAAGATTTTTAATATTAGCTATAATAATATTAGCTTTTTTATTTCTACTTATATTCTTTTGCATATGCATAGTTTATATATTTATATGCTTAGTATTATTACTAATAATAATAAGTTAATATTTGCCAATTGTGCTCTAAGCTAAGCTTTAGGGTATTTTTTTCTTTGCAATATATAATATAACGTTTATATTATGCGATTCTTTAATATTTACTTTTTAACACCTAAGCGTATTTATCTAATTATAAAAGATAACTTCTATATCTTTTTTATTATAAGCTTTATTTTTCCTTTTTATATATGCTTATAATTAGTATTATAAGAAGGCGTATAATAGTTTTGCAAGCTTTATAAGCAGCTTTTGCAGCTAACTAAATAGCAGCAGATTATTTTTATATTAAATAGTAGATAATAAGTAGCTAGGGAAATCTTATTAGTAGTTTATCTTTGTAATAATTAAAGCTGCTTAGATAGGTTAAAGAGCTTAACGTGCGCTATATTAAAGATATTTCTTAATTGCATTAATTAAAAATAGCAAAAGTAAGCTTAAAATCTTTAAGGTTAATTTTTATATACGATATTTTAACTATAGCATATCTTTGTTCAACGCTTCCTTTATAGTGCTTTTATTTTAATAGCTAACGCCTGAGTTTTGCTATTTATATATGCAGCAGTTAATGATAATAAAAATATTATCATTGTAAGGAAAAATCTTATAAGGCTGATTGATAAAGTATATAATATTTATCCATAGTAGATAAAAGAAATTCTTTAATATGTTAATAATAACCTTTAAGTTATAAGTGCTATAGACCTTATTAGAATTATTAGATAGGCTAGATATAATGATATTACTTTATATATTTAGCTTTAAATATAAAATATACTTAGCTTTATTGTGCAAAAAATAGGTAATAGTTGCATAGCTAAGAAGGTTTTTAGTTATAAATTAATTTAGATTCATTTCCCTTTTAGTATTTAATATAGTTTTAGCATAAGTGCTAACGTAAAAGATAACTATATTATTATTATAATATAACTTTAAGTTTTAAGTTAATTGCGGCAATGGTTGATTAGCAAGAGAATGCTTTAATAAAAATAAAAGCGTTAAAAAAGAAGATTATAAGAGTTAAAGCAGTATAATATAATATCTGCGCAATAGAATACTTAAGGGTATAAGGTAGCAATTTTAATATATTATTAGCCTTTATACGTTAATTAATGATTTTATATGTATTAATATATTATTTTAAGCTAATATTTATAGAAGATAATAAAAAACTTTTTTAACGGAAGAGTAATAATCTTTTTATAGAAATATAACTCTAGAGATATGCCTTATATTATTTTAACAAAGCTACTAACGCATATAGTAAAATAATCCCAGCTTTTTGTATTTCTTAGCTTTGGCTTTAATAGATATAAATCAGCTAAATAGATAATTTACCCTATAATTGGTTAGATTTGGTAATTAGCCAATTAGAGACTAATTTATCTTGAGCTAATTACAAGCTATTAAACCGCTGCCAGAAATTCCTGCCCCCCTCTTTTGATGGCCTTACCATTCTAACGAATAGCACACCAATATTTATAAACCCTCAACTATAGATGCCATTTGCAATCTAAGGCTTTGTATTCCCTAGGGCATAGCATATTAAAGTTGAAAGCAAGATTCTTTTCTCTTGTCGTTTGCCCAAACGCTTCCTGTCTAGGGACGCACTCTCTATGTCAAAAGAGTCCCTCGACGACCATGAATACCTAGGTACCTCCCGCAGACTCTCACAGACAACCCAACAGGCCCCAGGGTGATCAAGCCACACCACCGGCAGGACCATCTTCTCAGATTGAGCCAGCACAAGGACAGCAAACACAACCTGTCTACCACAGCAGGGACAAGCCCTCGAACGAGGAGAAGGGGGCAAGAAAGTCACTTCTACATACCCGTGGACCGTGCCGCTCGGCGTAGATTCCATGGAAGTCAAGCTAGCCAGGATGCTCAAAGCCATCGCCGCCGGCGCCGACGTCAACGGGCTCGACTACAGCTTACCAAGAGGCCATCGCGAGGGACGCCCCCTCCACGCCTGTCTCTGCAAAACCCACATGGCCGGCAACGCGAACTTCTCTGGCAATGACCAGGTGGTCCAGTTCCTGCTAGACCACGGCGCCGATCCTCGACTGTGCGCTGGCAGTGCTGGCATGTTCTGGTCACCACTGCGTGTTGCTATCTCTGAGGCGGAGGCGGAGGACCAGACGGAATGGGGGAAGGGGTTTGATGGGCGGATTGTGGCGATGATGAAAGAGGCGATGGCGAAGCTGGATAAGAAAGAGAAGGCTGAGGCGGGTGAGACGAATAGCGGCGAAGCAGGACAAGAGTAACCTAGCCAGAGCTTCCTGCAGGTACAGACTTCATGCATGTGTCAATGCAACTCAAGGACTGCAGCCTTACCCCTTGGCATGTAAAATTATGGGACCCTGGTAGCAACCTGTTGCGCTGAGAAAGAGGCCAAATTGGCATAGGAGCAACTCTCGCTCGCACGCAGGCGTGGAGTGCCATCACCACGTGCGTTTCGACAATGCTGGGCACCGATCGTGAACAAAACCCGTATACAGCGGAGCTGGAAGCTATGGTCATGGCAATGAAACAACTGCCACTAGACACATGCGACAGACTAATCGCTACTCTGATTAGCAATCAGGCCGCCCTCCAAGCCATCGGAAAGCCTCGAAGGCAGTCCGGACAGATCAGCATCCGGTGCATATACGACATGGCCCAGCATTGGAAGACAAGAGGGCATAACATCAGCTTCATTTGGTCTCCCGCCAACGATGCGTTGGTCGTTAAAGAGAAGGCCAAACAAGCAGCACGAGCTTCGGCTCAGCATGACCGGTTGGGGAACGGGGCGCCTTATAGAGCTGTACCCACCTCGACCGCCATTATGCTGAGAGTAATTTCGAGACCCGGCCTCCCGGACAACGTGAGACGATACTCCAAGAAAGTCGATGCTGTGCTGCCAGGCAAGCACACCCGGAAACTGCACAACGCTTTAAAGCATCCAGAAGCGAACATCTTGGTTCAGTTGCGCACCGGAATGACACGTTTGAACGACTACCTCTGTCGCATAGGCGCCACCTATCCTGACAAGTGTTCTTGCGGACAAGCACGGGAAACAGCGGAACATTTCCTGTTCCGCTGCGCCCACTGGACTACTCAACGCAAGATGCTCTGGGAGCAAACAACGACGCAACGTGGAAACCTGTCCTTTTTCTTGGGGGGAAAGCCGCATCTGATTCGAGATGCTGGACTCCAGCTCTCGATGGCGTCCGGGCCACCAACAAATTTGCGACTGCCACCCACAGGTTACAGTACGAAGGCCCGCGTTTTCACCAGGATTACGCCACGGCTTGATAGAAAGCCTCCTAGCTCCCTCGTTGTCACACTTGACTTTCCTATCGGCTTAGCAGGCTACGCTTTAGCTGCTGACTACCTCCAGTGGTAGTTCGAATGGAATCCACTCGTTGAAGATAGGTCCGGAGAAGATAGGCAGGCACAGAAGGCGACCAAGCTGCTGAAGCAAGTCGTGGGCGTCAAGAAGGCAATCCTGGCTGAAGACGACAAGTCGTGGCTACTCTCACAAGCCGCCCTCAAATCTGCGTCGGCTTTAGAGTCTGGTCGGCTCACCTACACGTAGGCCGTACGGGCGGGAGACAGCTTTGGCCGACGGTAACATGGGACGAGAGGCGTCTCGACGGCCCTGGGGGTTTAGTGTTGACGTTGAGGGAAAAGGCCAACTTGCACTGTCGTTGCAATGTGGTCTGGCTACAGGCGCACGCCCAAGCGTCGGCAGAGCAGTCTTGGATTCAAAGTCTCAGATCGTTGAGTCGTGAAAGGAGTCCATGTCATTTAATTCTGCGAAACGTTCGATGTATGCGGGTGCGTGCTTACCAGTTTGCATGGAATATAGTCGTGAGACGCGAAGACTAAATCACATACGACCATACTTACGAGGAAACAAGCGATCCCGTCCGCTCTCGCCTATTTAAACTCGTGAAGGCCGGATTAGTAGTTAAGTGGGTGACCATTAGCGAATACCCGGTGTTGTATGTTTTTGTCGAATCTTTCCCCCCTTCCCCCCAATTTTTAATTTATTTATTTAAAAAAAAAAAAAAAAAAAACCACACCAAAAACCGTGAGGTTGTAAACATCAGGAGGATGACCCGAAATACGTGGGTAGTTGGCTGCAAACAGGTGTTGTCTTTGTAAATCGCACACAGCCCTTTTTCTGTCTCAATCTGGTGGCTCTCGGCCGCTTTCCGCTCGGCCCGTCCCCTGGCAACGCCTGGGCTGGCGATCATTCCGCAATACCGCCTTGCCGGGTCCCGGAATCGCATCGTCGGATCGATCGGGGTGATCTTCCACCCGGGCTACCATCGCAGGAATAGTCCGTCGACTCGAGGATCCTTCGCACTGACCAACAGCTTGAGACGAACTGCGGCCGCGGTGGGAATGTTGGCACGTTGCTCCACGGCGCTGCGGCGATCAATCCTTCCGCCAATGCTCTAACAGTCGTGTCTTGTTGGAAGGGGCGGCGGGGTGTTAGGTGGATCGGCGCAGATAACAGGGCCTCAAGATGAGTGATCAACGACGGAGGATGAGCAGGAACTGGTTAGATTTCCACTCGTACCTGTGCCGCAACAACCGAGTCGCTACCAAGCAATTGGACCCCAAATGCCGATGGCGTGCAGAGACCGCAGGGCGCACAACAATGCTCAAAGGCTGCGGCAAAGTGCATCGTGGTGTGTTCGGGCAAAGAGCGCCAAACGCCCAGGGGACCAGTCTATTTTGCTTCCATGCATGGAATCATCTGCATGATCGAGTCGATGCGCCCTGCATGCGTGCTCTTTACAGCCACCACACATAGTGGCATGTCGACAATGCATACCTATGCATGTGTCTGAACGCGGCTACTCATCCCAGTCTGGGTTGGTTCCCCCACGAGGCCCCCAGAATGTCCTGCGTGCCTCAGTGCGCGGAAAGCCGGGGCCTCAAGCTATGATCAGTCACCCGCCAGACGGTGGTCAGAATATGACGCTGTGAGCGTAGGCGATAAGCGCGTGCTCTTCTGCCGCTAAGCGTGATATTTTTAGGACGAGCAGAACGGGGGTAGCTACCGTTACATGACAAGGTTGCAGCGATCTCACTAACCATTGCTAGGATCTACGGCTGCTCAGTCGCTTCAACACAGCACCGGAGTGACATCTCCTTCATCTTGAGCTGCGATCCCGTGACGGTGTGTCAGTGCCTGGTCGCAATGTTGCTGCCGATTCCAAGCGGTGTCTTGGAACTGTCCCTGCCTACTTAGGTAGGTCAAGGTTGGTCGTCCGCTGGGAACCCGCCAACATGAACAAGGAAATGCAGCTTTATGGCGTAGTGGCTGAGCTGGAACTAAATGAGTTGAGACAGACCGCCCAGACGACGAAATATGCGCAGCTACTGGGCCATACCGAGGGTTCTTTTGTTCTCTTTAAGATGCCCAAAACGACGAAGGCGCATCTCAGCTGAGCGGGTCCAAACCTTCGCGTCTGTTCTTTAAAAGACGTCGCGAAGTGGGCCCGTCTAGTCGGGTACGCGAGGCCAAAACAGGTTTGGCGTGACCAGGATCCCAGCCCGTAAGCGAAAAAACATGGCATTGATTGACTGCAGGTGTGCCATCATTTCTCAACTTGCCTTTGACCTCCTCCATTACCTCCTCCATGCTGCTTCTAGAACATCTACGCCATTCTCACTCACGAGGCAACAATGGGTGGTGGACCCCAAAAAAGGCCGCTGATCACTGCACAGCAGCCAAAAGCCACATCCTTATGGTGTGGACCTGTTGCACACCTACTTACTTAGGCAGCCTGCCAGCAGATCCACCCACCTTGGCGATCCTTCGCGACGCCGAACCTCGAGAACCCAGGCCTTTCGCGGTACGACTGCGTCCCATTCGATGTACGGCCTTATGGATCATGTTCAACATCAAGCAGTGCGGCACGCGGGCCTAGACCCGGCCCGACGCGGGTGGCCCGGAGTCCCGGACAGCACGCTTTCGTCGGCGGCCCTTTCAAGTATTTTCTCATCAGCCTCGGAGTCCTGCTGCTTTAGGTCGCGGCTCCAATCCGAGACCAAAATGCTGGGAAAATTGGCAAGGACATTGATAGACCGCTCCCTGCCAGTCAGTTTCCGCGACCGAATTCGCGAATCAGCAAATCGCAAGCTCGACGCGTCGTCTTGAGGAGGGACCGGCGGCCCGTTCTTGTTGCCCGTGCTACCGGATCTACAACGAAGCCGCTTGCAATGGAAGCGCTGTGCACGCCGTGCCGCTCACTTTATGGACGCCTCTTTTGCTGCCATTGTGATATGGCCTCTGTCGCTTCTGAGCCTCTCATCCAGCAAGCCTGCCGGTCCCCCGAAAGACAATCACGTTCTCGGGAGTCATTGAAGTGATTCGGCGCCGCAATGGTTCTCCAATTTGCGGCGTACCTTGCACTCAAAAATCTCATATCCGTGCGGATAATGCACGATTGACTCAAGTGAGCCGGGCAGGCGCCTCTGTTTCCGGTCGTGGCTGTCCAAAGGCAGTGGCACAAGCCGCTGGCCGTCTTTCTTTCGCTTGCACGTGTGACTGTCTCTGCTGCTTGTTGATGGATCATCCCGATTGTTCGTATCACACGCCTTCACGTGGCATGCAACGCAGCGTTGCTTTCTTGAGACACAAGCATGTTTGCTTGCGGAGCGTAGCGTCCTGCCGACTTACACTCCAATCGGGTTCAAGGACTTGCTTGGCCCCCAAGAATAGGAACCCCACTACGGGATGCCCTACCAGCCTACTCACAGTGACTTCATGTCCACTTCTGACGGCACGGTAGCCGGAGAAGGATGGTGCGGATCAGCCTCCTTCGCGCGAGCGATCGCCGTTCGCGCGGCATGATTGGCTCGTCAGACGCTAGTATCCACAAGGCTGCGAGCTGACCTGAGCCCGCTATTTTGATCCTGGCGTTCGAGGACACTTTCACAAGAGCCCTGACAACTCAACTTCCAAAGTAGAAGCGCCACTGCGGCACTTGCGGTTGTTGCCTACGTTCCGAAGTCTTCCACGTGCAAGCCACCGCAGTGTCATCGAGCATCGTAGCCAGTGGGGTGGAGCTGGAATATTCTTTTTTTGGATGCCATCCCACCGTCAACTTCGACCCACACGTTACCACCTTGTGGGTCGTGCTGAACCGCGTCGATGGCACCAAAATCTTTGTCCGATGGTCTCAGCCGCTATGCTGAGCGGGAGCTGCAGAGATTGGCTCCTCATACGGCTCACTCAGAAACATGGGCATTCACCTTCCCATCGGCGGTGGTTATCGCCAGGGAAATATAAAGACCATGGCGATGGCGATCTGGAGTGGTACATATATGGCATCCCTCGGTGGCACAGAATCCTCGTCCTCGACCATTCTCTCTATCCCTACGCACAGCCCAGTAGCATCAAACACTTCTCATTGTCGAATTCTCATATCCCTGACGCCAATATCACGATTCACTTTTGCGTTACTTCCCTCTATCCAGGTTTTTCTTTGACCAGCTCCCATGTTTTCCTCCTCTGACAGCGCTTTGCTACAACTTCACTTCGTCTCTGGCTCATCATGGGTATCAGACGGACCTACAGACAAGAGCCCGAAATTCGGCTCGACATGGTGGACGAATCTCTTAAGCAAGAGACGGGCTGGAAGCCAAGCAGCCAGGAGCTCATGGTGATGCTTGTGCTGAGTGTCATTTCGATGATGGTGTCCCTTGACGCTACGATCATTGTCACTTCCCTGAGTGTGAGTCTCCGGAGAGCCTTGACGAGGTTACACTAACCTGTTCGCCGACAACTCATGCTGACTATGTATTTTGCAACCATCAGTCCATAATAGAAGACCTTCAGGGCACAACAACACAAGGCATATGGGTCGGCACAGCCTACCTCCTCTCCACAGCCGTAGCCATGCCCTTTCTTTCCTCCCTCTCCGATATCTTCGGCCGGCCCATCTTGCTCATCTCCTCCGTCTCCCTGTTTGCAACGGGCACAATCATCTGTGCCACCTCCCACACCATCGGCCAGCTCCTGACAGGCCGTTCCATCCAGGGCACCGGCGGCGGCGGTATCGTGGTCATCTCTCTCGTCACCTTCTGCGACATTGTGCCTCTCCGCTTCCGCCCGCAGTGGTATGGCACCGTCCAAGGCGCGTGGGCCCTCGGAACCTGCATCGGACCGGTCCTGGGCGGTGTCATCGCACAGCACACAACATGGCGCTGGATCTTTTACATCATGCTGCCGTTCTGCGCCTTCGGGCTGGTCAGCATTCCGCTGCTGCTCACAATCCAGCCTCGCGTGGAGACTCTGGGGTCGAAGCTGAAGCGCGTCGACTACGTCGGCTCGATGATTTTCATGTCGAGCGCAACATCCTTTCTGATCGCCATTTCGTGGGGTGGCATCCAGTATTCCTGGTCTTCAGCCGCCACCCTCGCTCCTCTGCTCATCGGGGCAGCAGGCCTCGTAGGATCAACAGCTTGGGAGCGTTACGTGGCCAAAGAGCCCTGCATGCGCCCCGGCCTCTTCAACAACGTCTCCGCCGTCGCCACGTACATTTGCAGCGCGGCCCAGGGGCTCGTCCTCTTTGGCCAGCTCTACTATGTCCCGTTCTACTTCATGGCGGCCCTGGCCTACTCGCCGGTCCACACGGGATGGGCCCTCCTCCCCGTCATGCTGACGCTGGTGCCCTCGTCCGTGGTGACCGGCGCCCTCATCACCCGTTTCTCCGGCTACCGCTGGCCCATCTGGCTCGGCTGGGCCTTCACGACCGTCGGCTGCGGGCTGACCACCGTGTGGGACCAGAACACCCACGTCGCGGTGTGGGCGATCACGCTCGTCATCCTGGGGTTCGGGCACGGCGCCACGCTGACCGCGCAGAACTTCGCGGCCCAGTCCGTCTGCGGCGCCGGCGAGGAGGCGAGCGCCGCGGCCATGTACGCGTTCATGCGCCACTTCGGGACGGCCCTGGGAGTCGGCATCGGCGGCACGACCTTCCAGAACGTCATGGCGTCGAAGCTCCGCCGGCTCGGCATCACCACCGAGATCGCCAGGAACGCCGAGGGCTACCTGCCGCGGCTGCTCGCGATGCCCGGGGGCCCGGCCCGGGACGACATCGTCTCGGGCTACGTCTCTGGCTTCAGGGGCGTGTTCCGCGTCTACCTCGGCATCGCGGGCGCCGCCTTGCTCGTGTCGCTGCTCATCAGGCACTCCGACATGAACAAGGAGCTGCACACGGAGCACAAGTTGCACAAGAACCGCATCTCGCGGATGATGGGAGGCCAGGCGAGGAGTGGCAGTGCCGCGGGGAAGAAACCACCGGGGAATGCGCTG
Source organism: Dendrostoma leiphaemia (assembly GCA_026120015.1). Taxonomy (NCBI): domain Eukaryota; kingdom Fungi; phylum Ascomycota; class Sordariomycetes; order Diaporthales; family Erythrogloeaceae; genus Dendrostoma; species Dendrostoma leiphaemia. The sequence goes on along the minus strand of JALRMF010000105.1, from coordinate 135,033 downwards.
GTTGCGATCAGAGAGGTGCCGGAGGGCTTCGCCACGCCGGCCTCGGACGCGTCGAGTGCGACTCGGGTCGACGTCGAGGTCCCGCCGCCGGTGGTATTGAAGAAGGAGGCGACACCCAGGGTCTCGGAGGAGACAGAGACACAGCTGAACAGTGAACCAGCTGCGTAGGGTTATGTCCATATGATTTTAATGCTTCTATGAATTTCCTATGTCATGGGAGCACGCGCAATACGTTGCGTGCACAGGATGGATACCAGCACAGCCAAGAATAAATACACTTCTTTGTTGACAAATGAGTGCGAAGGTCTCCGTCATAATCTATCGAACCTTGCATGTAAACCGACCCAATGGAAGTGCAAAACGACGACAGCGCTCGCATATGTCCCACTCCTTGTGTGGTTACACACGCCACGCGCCACGAAAAAGATGGCTTGAGTCCTAGCTCTCTCCTGCCTGCCCTCGAATGACTTCTCACTCCCTTTTCGAAACAACGCAGGCTTACCTAGGTACTTGTTTGACGTCAAAACATCCACAGGTCCGTGCTTACAGGGTGTGATCATCTTGTCTCAACATGGCGGACGCTTTCGGTCTTGCAGTCAACATTCTCACAGTCTTGGATTTCGGCAGGAAATTCGCGGTGTTGGTCTGGGATATATACCAGAATGGGCAAGACGGTCTCAGTGGGCTCACGAGCCTCGAATTGACAACCAAAGACCTCAAAACCGTCGCACACCGGCTCGGAATCCTCATCTCATGTCCGTGATCAGGACGAAACCGACAAGCGGTTTCGCCAGGTGGCCAGAAGATGTACAGACGTTGCCAAACAGATGATTGATACGATCAATGATCTAGAAGTGTCAAGGAAGAGCCACAAGAAACGCAGGGCCTTGCTGAGGGCTTTCAAGTTCAAGTGGAGGCAAGACAAAATCGAAGGCTTTGAATCTGAGCTTGACACACTGCGAAGCCAGTTCACCTGCATCTCAGAATGTCTTTACGGTGAGCCTTTCTTCGTATGTGGTCACGATGTTCACTTGGGTGCTTCTGACACCTTGAACTAGGCGCAATATGACAAAATCCCTTGATAACCAAGACACAATGATACAGGAGCTCCTCAAGTCTCGTAGAAGGAACAAAGCATTGGAAGGCAGGCTCAATGAGATTGCTCTTCGCCAGGAGGGACTGGGCTCGCTTTTGCTCGAAATTTTCTCGTCCGAGGTGAACAAGTCAAAGCCCGCCAGATCATTGAAGTCGACCCTCGAGGCGTCATTGATGAGTGGACTCGGAGATTCCATGTATGACTGCATGCACCGACCTCGAGACGACGGCTCGGAAGCATTACAGATCCCGACAGATCGGCGAAGAACTATCCAGAAACAGTTCATCCTCAAGCTTCGGTACGATGGTATGTTTGACAGGGAATACGGCGTGGCCAAAGCTCACGAGACCACCTTCAAATGGGTATTCGGAGAGCCTAGGGAGGGGCCTCGCACATGGCATAATCTCCGTCGGTGGCTGGAGTCAGATCAGCAACTGTACTGGATCACCGGCAAAATGGGATCGGGCAAATCGACATTGATGAAATTCATTTCCATGGCACCCTCAAGCTGCGAAGAGCAGCGACGATGTACGCCGTTCCTTATTCGGTGAGCAGATGGCCAACGCTTGGTTACAGTCACATTCTATTTCTGGGCAGGATCGGCTGAAGCAAGTGTGAGGCTCCAAACCTCCAAGGAGGGCCTCTATCGGACACTCTTGACACAGATCCTACAAGACTACCCTGATGCTATACAGCATGTCTCTCGGCAGCGATGGGAGGCTCTCTGTTTGTTCAGTTCGGAATTCAAGTCTTTCACAACGGCGGAACTCGAGGGCATGCTGGCCAGAGCGGTCACTTACGTCGGCCGCCAGGCGAAAATCTGTCTATTTCCCGACGGCGTTGACGAGTTTGAGGGCACTGATACGGACATCAAGGACTTGATCAGTTGGCTCAGAACTCTGCTAGAAAACAAATCAGCGAAGATATGTGTCGCGGGCCGGCCGTGGCGAGCTTTTCAGGACGCACCAAAGGACCAGCCACACCTTCTCATGGAGAATCTCACCTCAGATGATATCGTGAGGTACACGGAGGCCAAATTCTACCAAAATCCGAACTTCCAGGCCTCGAGACAGAGAGAAACCGTGTTTGCTGACCAACTCTTAAAAGAGATAGTCCGCCAAGCCTCAGGAGTTTTTCTTTGGGTGCATCTTGTTGCCACATCCTTATTAGAGGGGATACGGGATGGTGATCGGGTTCTGGACCTAAGGAGACGACTGGACCAACTTCCGGTTGATATTGAGAGACTCTATGATCGGGTTCTCAATACCCTTGAGCCGTTCCACAAAGAACATGGGGCGCAGTATTTCTGCCTCATGCTGGCATGCCGCCAAGCACCTGAAGCGCTCCTACTGTCTTATGCAGACGACTTCGAAGAAGACCATGAATTTGCGATTGATGTCAACGGCACCTCTCGAAGATGCGGACTTGAAATATCGCATAGTCGAAATGCGGAAACGGCTTAATTCTCGGTGCAGAGGCCTTCTTTCCGTGACGAGACCGCAGACAACGCAAATTCCGAAGTGGACGTCAACTCAGTACGGTCGGGTCAGGCGGTTGTGCAATTCTGTCATAGGAGCGCCAAGGACTACCTCACGCGAGCGATGGTCCAGAAGACCCATAGGGGGATATTGGGAGACAGACATTGCATGTAAGGCCTAACCTGGCATGTTGAATTGACATGGCATGTTGAATTGACATGGCATGTTGAATTAACATGGCATGTTGAATCCCAAATAAATTAGCGCCTTTTGAAAAATAGCTATATAATTGCACTAGAATAGTTGTTATAATGTATACTTGTAACACTTAGAGTAGCCAGTATAGTGGCTATTTGTTAGCAGTAACTTGGTGACTCTGATAATGGCCTGGGTTCAATTCTAGCAATATTCTTGTAAATTTTTAATTTTTTAATTTTTTAAACAGGCTAACCTCTTTGAGATCAAACATGCCATGTTAAACGAACATGCTATGTCAAATCAACATGCTATGTAATAATAACATAGGATGTGTAGGTTTATAGCTGGAAGGAAGGACCGGGCCTACGTTTGCCCGATTGGAGGACTGGTCCGACGCGGACCGGCGCTAGCTGGCCACGGCTAGTGCGGAACAGAGGGGGACATAAGCCACCTTCCATAGCCTCGTTCCCCAACGTAAATAGCCTCCCTTTCTTCCAATAATTATTAATTACAAATAAACTATATAACTAATAATATACTATTTAACTAAGTAAAACTTTACTAACATTAATTAGTAGTTAAATTAGTTAACTATAGACAGCAAGGTAAAAGAGATAGTTTACCTTTAAAGTAGTTTATTAACAGCATGCATATTAAAATCTTATAAAAAGAGATATTATGCTAATCCTTATAACTAGCTTTCATTTATACGTTACGCTTGCTAAGCATTCTTAACGCAAAACAATATTGCAAATAGCTTTACAACTCCTTTAATAACTATACCTAGCAATATATATGTTACTACCTTTATTACGCTTTGTGTAGGTTTATAGCTGGAAGGAAAGACCGGGCCTACGTTTGTCTAATTGGAGGACCGGTCCGCTGCGGACCGGCGCTAGCCAGCTATAGCTAGTGCGGAACAAAGGGGGACATAAGCTACCTTTCATAGCCTCATTCTCCAACATAAATAGCCTCTCTTCCTTCTAATAACTACTAATTATAAATAAACTATATAACTAATAATATATTATTTAACTAAGTAAAACTTTATTAACATTAATTAATGGTTAAATTAGTTAACTATAAATGGCAAAGTAAAAAAGATAGTTTACCTCTAAAGCAGTCTACTAACAATACGCACATTAAGATCTTGTAAAAAGAGATATTGTGCTAATTCTTATAACCAGCTTTTATTTATACGTTATGCTTGCTAGGCGTTCTTAACGCAGAATAACATTGCAAACAGCTTTACAACCCCTTTGACGACTATACTTGGCAATATATATGTTATTACCTTTATCACGCTTTGAGAACTAGTCTTTTCTGCAACAATAATAACCTTCCCAAATCTTACAATCTTTTCCCATTGCATAATTAAAACGCGTTTGCCAAAACTTAAAAGATTATACTCTATTACCCTAACAACCACTCTGCCATTCACTTATTTGCACAAAAAAAAAACCTCTTTAAAAGCAAATAAAATACATAGGCTAAGTTTTCCTAGCGTTGCTCCCTTTTGTATAGTTTTGTTTTATACCCTTTAGTAATAGTTTACTAATATATTAAACCCCTTTTTAACTAACTAATAACCTCTTTTACTTTTCTATATAATTATTAACAATAGCAAATAATAAAGGGTTTATCTAAGGGTTGGTTTTTATCCCTAGCAACTTTATATATAAGGACCTTATAAAAGAAAGCTGAGTTAATAAAACTAATTAGTTTATTGTTAACCTAACCCTTTAGTTTGCCCCCTTTATAATAAACTTAACTAATGCATATTTAATAATTTTAATTATAAAAGCAATATGCAACTATACTACTAAGGAGCTTTACAATAATAACCTTCTTTATGTTTTTTAAAAGGAATTTAATAAGTAAATTAAAGAAATATTTAATATAGTTAACCAAAGTTTTTATTGCAAATTAAAGAAACTTTTCTATAAATAAAGAGTTTATACTAGAAAAAAAAAGGGTAAAATAAAACAATAGTTTATAGCCCTCCTTACAATAAAAAACCTATCCCCTTAGGATAAAAAAAAGCTTAAAGCAACTATCTTTAAGCCTAGCATTTACTTGCTATTGCAACTATTTAAAGCGGCAAAAACCCCTTTAACAAAGTTTATTAAAAAAGCAATAAGATTATAATAATAACCTTCTCTTCTACTAAATTAACTTTCCCCTCCTCCCCCTTAATTAAATTAACCTACTCTTTAAACTTATAACTACCTCTCTTAACTAAAATAGCCTTTCTATTTTAATTAAGCAATTATATTATTATTTATATAAAAGAGAGAAAATATTAAGAGATATAATAAACCAGCATATTAACGCAGATTTTTTAACCCGCTCAAAAAACTTATTTATATATATATATAATAAGATTAATTATACCTAGCAATAAATGCACCCCTACCTTAAACCCCTCTTTTAAAGTATAATTTATATAAAACTCTCTTTTTTTATTTTATTAAAAATAACCTAATTAACCCTAATTCTTTTTTATAAAAATATAAGATTGCAAAAAAGCATATATAGGTAAACTATATAATTTATTAGATAATAAAATATAGATTTCTTTTAGCATCTGCTAGCATACAAATATTGCTGCTAAGCAATTTTATGCTATATTTCCTCATATCTTTATAAGTTAGGCTAAAACCTACTATATTTACTATATTAAGTAGCAAGATAGCTTTGCAATAGCATATTAGAAAATTAAAAAGCACTTTAATATAAAGGTAAACCATTACTATTACTATATTAACTAAACCTTTATAATATTTACCAAGATAAGGCTGCAGCTACCTAAAAAAAGCCTTTACAAAGTGCTTTAAGCCTTGCTTAACAAGCTACAGCTGTGCTAATGCGCCTTTGGCCCTAATTTCAAGGGTAAAAAAGCTTTAAGAACTATAGTAATCTAGGTATGCTGCGGGGTATATAAACTTAAGCATGCTCTTTTTAAGCTAGCAGAAAAGTGTAAAAAATTGTTTTTAAACTTGCATTTATTAATTAAAACCTACCTTAATTGTTTTTCTTCTTATTAAATAATTACTAATAAACTAAACAAAGAGCTTTACAATTAATACTATTTAAACCGCTATTATAATAATAATTACAGCCAAGGCCTTTTTTATAGTAAAGGAGGCTTTCGTTTGCGTAGTAGCTACTATAGCGGCGGCCGTAGCAATAGCTGCGACTTTGGCAACTGCAACTATAGCGACTGCGGTTAAAGTAACTATTATAATAATTAAAAAAAGAAATATTATATTTATAGCAAGAAAGGTTGCTAGTTAACTAAATACTTAAATAATAAATGCTGCTGGGCAAAAAATTAATATATTGCCTAGTATAAGTTTATAAGCATGTTAGCAAATAAATTTGCAATTTTTTTAGCGGACTATAAAGAATACAACTTTAACCAACAATGGCTACAAAGTAATAATGATTATAAAGATTTTGGTAAAGATAATAAAGACAGCGTCGCCGTTACCTAATACTTTACAAACCAAGCATTTCTATATTATATAATAAGTAATAATGCCTTTAGACTCTTTAAAATAGATACTTTAGCTATGCAGTTTCTTATTAAGGACTATTATTCTAAACTTTATTTTTAAAGTATTTTTTTTAATATAAATGCTATAAAAATATTAACTATTAGCAAAAAGCAATATATAGCCCTTTAACATAAAAACCTGTCTCTTTAGATTAATAAAGCGGCTATTAGCCAAGCTTTTATTAAATTTAGTAAAAGATTAATAGTAATATTAATTAATATTATCTCTCTCTATATATCTATTAAAAAGATTACTTTTTATATTCTTAAGACCTTTATACTTTTCTTTCTCTACCTTGCTAATATAAATTGTTTAAGAGTATATTTTAATAATATTATAAATAAGTTAATTAAAGGCAATAAGGCTTTTTTAATAGTTTGCAAGTAAAGCTACCTATAGTTTTTTTTAAGCAAAATAAAATAAGCAAAAGCCTTTTTCTCAAAAGCTAAGTTATAATAGCTTTATTGTTGTTTTAGCTATTTAGCAACAAATCAGCTATACTAAATGCTAACAAAGGCAGGGCATGATAACGTTAATGAAAAGGCATTGTAATTAATTATAAAGTTTTGCCACCACTGCTAAATAAACGGCTTAGCGCTATAATAATTTAAGTTTATATTATATAACAACCACAATTTTAACTATGAAATCCTAGTTAATGTAATATATTTAAACGGCTGCTTTATTCTTTATATTATTAATGCCTCCACAGCTTTTTAAAGCGTATATTTTCTTTTATTTATATTAGCTAAAGTTATATAAAAAGCTCTACGTTAACTTTAGATTAACATTTACCAAAGCTTGCCAAACATTATTATATATAACGCTAACATAAACTTTGCCTTAATAAAGTTTAAAAACAAGGCTAGGCTAATAGGGGTTATATGCAAATAAATGCCTATAAAAGCATACTAATTAATAAGTAAATTAAAAAGATATTATAGCTCTCTTTGCTAAGCATTTAAAATTTTATATGCTAAATTAGCTAGCATTATATTTAATAATATTATTTTGCAAATAGCCGTTAAAGCTATTAATAATATAGCAAAATTTAACGGCTTAGTGCTTATACTCTTAGTTTTTAGCGTTTACCCCTAAATTATAATAAACTTTTCTCTATTACCTTTAACTCTTAAGCAGGCAAAGGTTATTTAAAAGGCTATAAAAGCTCTTTATAAAACATTAGCCAAGTGCTAAGTAAATAATGCCCTCAATACTAGAAATAATCCTATAATAAACATAATACTATCCCTTTCCTTAAAAAGCAAAGTATATATATAGCAAGAAAAGAAAAAGTAGCAAAGCTTTTATAAAATTATAGCTATTAATAATTATAATATTACTTTAAATATAGTTAATAAATTTATAGTCTTTTAATCTACCCTTTTTTAACTATACTATTAAAATTATATAAACCCTAACCTTCCTCTCTCCCTTTAAAATAAAAATAATAAAGCTGTTAATAATAATGCTAAGGCTGCTGCTAATAAGAAGATAGCGCTTATGCTGCCTTAGTTATATAAGCAAAGATAGCTATTAGGCTTTAAAAATAAATTAAAGGAAAAGGTTACTGTTTATATTACTACTGCTGCTTATATTACAAAAAAGAAGAAAGGTAATTATAAATTAGCTATTAAGCTATAAAATAATAGTATTATTATAGCGTTAAAATCTTTGTTTAAAGAGTTTAATATACGTAAGGTAAAAGACTTTATTAGCTAAAGCATCTTTAGCTTTAAGCAATATAACAAAGCTAAGCATAACAGCTACTATATATTTAAGTCTTATATTATTTAAGAAATCAAGGGCAAAACCTTTAAGCCCTATAAAAAATCTCGCCTTATTATCTAAGGCTACAATAATATAGCTAAAGAAGCTATTCTTATGCAATTGCTTACAATTTAGCGTATAAGCTAACGTTTGCTTTTTGCCTTAGCACCCTTATTTTTAGGTTAAAAAATAACACTTTTACTTTGCAATATTACGCAAACTTACCTACAATTATAAATAAAACTATTTTATATTGTTTTAGCTGCTATTTTAAAAAAACTAAAATATAAATATCTTGCTAAAATAATTATTTAGATAATTAAATTATTATATAATATTGCTAAGGCAAGAGTATACTAGTTTGCAATATACTAAAGCTACTACTAAAAAAAGCTAAGCATAAAGACATTAACCTACAATCTATATTTTCTAATTATAAAAAGGCTACTATTATTATTTAGTTTAGTAAGCATATAGATAAACAATACCCTAATCTTAGCAACAACCTCTTTTACAGCCGCTAAAGATAAGAAGCTAAAAAAGGCTAAGTTTTAGGCAAAATCTAAGATACTGCTAACAGCAAAAATACCCTTTAAATTTAATAGCGCTAAATTATTATTTAATAGCAATAACCTTCTTTTGCAATAAAAGAGTTAAAGTATAAAGATTATTGTTATTAACGCTAAGTCTTTAAACTACACTTAACACTACCTAAAATAAAAAGCCTAAAGTGTCTATATTACCTTAATCTATTAACTAAAAACGGCATTTAACCTTTCTACTGCCGCTTAAACTTTAAACCCTAGCAAAGCTAAATATGCTACACTAAATAAGCGCTTTGCCTAGCAAGCAGGCAACCTTTAACAAAGCTTACAATACATGCCCCTTAACCTCTCAACTACTAAACTCTTTATATTTATAAACAGTTTATTTGCAAACAATAAAAATTTAAGCTTTTAAATTAGATTTATATACATCTTTGCAAACAAGGTTATTTATATAAATAATTAATTTATAATTTAAGGCAACCTTATCTACTAAAGCTCTATTAAGTATAAGAGAGTTACTTAGAGCGTTTTAACGTCAGAGATCTATAGTATAGTTAATAATTTTAACGTTAGACTAGCAATTGCAACGATAGTTTAACTAATTATAAACTAACTTGGTCTTTTACCTATTTCCCTTATTATATATATAGATTTATATTCGTTGTATAAATGCTTTATTAAGCTTAATATAACAAAGAAGAAGCGTTTAATAATTGATATAATAGCACTTTGTTAATTATACAAACGGCAAGAGATTTTAAAAATTAAATAGATTAATAAAAACAATAACCTAGCTAACGCTATAACTAAGGCATTGTTTAATTAAGCTTTAGAACGGCTTATTAACAATAATCAACTAGCTATATAAATGAAAAGATTTGTAGAAAGAGCTATAAATTAAAGTGATGAAAGGAGAGAAGAGAGGGAGGATAGGAAGGAAAAGCGTATACGTATATAGCTAACCTCATTAGGCAAGCAATTGCCTCTTTAGACGTCTTTATACGACGGTGGAAAGAAGTATATAATTGTACGGCTAGCAAAAGAGAAAAACTGCTAGTGTAGGTTTATAGCTAGAAGAAAAGACTGGGCCTACGTTTGTCTGGCTAAAGGATTGGTTCGCTGTGGACCGGCGCTAGCTGGCTACGGCTAGTGCGGAACGAAGGGGAATATAAGCTATCTTTCGTGGCCTCGTCCCTCGACGTAAATAGCCTCCCTTTCTTCTAACAACCACCAACTACGAATCAACTGCATAACCAACAAGTGCACGATTCCATCAAGTGAGACCCTACCAACAGGAATGTAGTATAGGGTGCTTTGGGGTTGCCGACGTATTTATATATATATGCGCCGTTAGTGCCTTCGTTGCGTAGTAAAAACGGGAAAGATCGTAAGATTTTTATAAGGGCAAAAGCACTCAATAAAAAGGTTTGCTGGTTGGTTGCTTGCCGTTGTAACCTTATAAAAAGTCTTAGTATTTTCTATATAAAATTAATCATCTTCTCAAAAGTATAGTATAGCACTAGATAAGCTGCTAACGTTTATAGAAAAATCTTAAAGTTGTTTGTATGTTATTCTACGTTACAAATGCACTAAAAGAATCGCTAATAATAACTTTTGCTAAAGTTTCTTAGCTATTTTTAACAATTAAAGAAAATAGCCTCTTGCTAATAATAACTTCTGCTAAAGTCCCTTTGCAAGCCATTTATTATTTTCTACTAAAAGCACAAAGCCTATCGTTGTAAATAGTACACCCCTTTTAAAAAACATTGCGGCGGTTTTTAAAGCAAGATTCGTCTTTTTTACCTTATTGTCTATAGTTAACTATTTAACTACTAATCAATGTTAATAAGTTAATTTCCATATATAAAAAAGTTTAAATAAGGGTTAAAAACAAGTGTATTTATTATAGTTGTTGATAATGTTTAGCAGAAGAAATAAAAGGGAAACTATCGTCGTACGCCAAAGGGATTAGGCGTATATGCGTACGGTTCCTTCCAATTGCCGTCGGGCCGAATCGGCCCGGCTAGCCATTTGGCCAGCTGGTTCCTTCTGGTGGCCGTATGCCTCCGGTCCGAGGCGGACCGGGCTATTGCTATAGCTATCAACCTACAGTAGTCGACGTTATTGCGAGCAATGTAAGCCGCTTGATCCACATCTCCGTCCCACTGTTCGTGTGGGCCACGTTGCCATAACCTCATCAACCACTCTGCTGGTCTGACCACCTCCCGACGGATCGGTCTTGAACCTGGGACACAGTCAATAATAAATTTGAAGGCAGCCGAGATCATGATTGGCGCGCCTCGACTGACGCGTGGAACGAGTATTTCGCCCGGGTCGACATCCACAGAAGAGATTGCATCGTCAACACGGCAATTTCCCATGTTTCCAAGGAGTGTTGTGTATAGGCTGTGTTCGCCGACGACATGAAAAGCTCCAGGAACCCCGGAATGCTTGCCGGTGATAATTTGAACGGTACCGCGATGTGGTGGAGGTTTGTATTCACAACGTCGGACGTCGGTCATGTAGATCTTGTTGGGACCCTTATCGTCAACGCGGAGAGTCACCTTGATCGGAACAGGCTCAGTCGATTTCGTTTGGATGATTCGGATATGATGGACTTCGCCTCCTGTCACAACACAGACAATGCTGAGCACTCTGATATCGCCCGGGCATTCATGCATGCTCGAGACACTCTTTGCGTTGAAGTCCCTCAGCTGAAGATGCTCAAATTGGACTTGGGAGCCGGGGAGTGGTTCGAGGTCAGGCAGCATGATGCCAAAGCCTGCGTGCGGATCATCGAACCGTGCCAGCAACCTCCGACTCTGCTCTTCGACGGCCTTTGGGTCCCAATGGTCTCCGTTGAATGGTTTGACTGCGGTGACGGCGTATCTTTCCAATCTCGTATCAGTACAGTTCATTTGGAGAATGTTGCCGAAGGCGTTCATCGACACGTCTGTCCCGTAGGTGCCGGTATCCAACGTCTTGCGTGCTGGAGGGCGACCCGTTGTTAGCAGTCATATCTTTGGGGGGGGGGGGCATGTCCACAACAAAAGAGCAATAGAATCCGCCTTTGAGATTCAGTTGAAGCGTTTGACACAAAACCCAGATGCTGAGACTTCCTACAGGACATAATCTCGCCATGCAGGGGGAGAAACATTGATGAAATTGCTTACGCAGTTTGTCACGCGGAAAGGAGCGTGGGCATGATATCAAAGAGTGTTTGACGGCCATGTTGGATGACTTTTCGACGCATATGCTGTAGAATTAAATGAGATGTGTAATCGATTTGAGTGTTGTTGCGAGCGAGTGTTGTTGCGGCTGTAATTAAGTGAATGGGCGTGTGAGAGGAAGAACGGTCTGAGGCATCCATGTTGTGCCCTTTTCTTTTTTCGACGTTCCCATTGATGTTGATCAAGCCAGGCAGTAATGGCAACGGAAGGAGTGTCCAAGCCAGAGACCTGCTTCCAATGTCGAATACCCAGACACCTTCCAGGTTTTCTGCATCGGGCCCTCCCTCTATTGATGTAGTAATGGCTGCCCAAGATTCAAGAAGGCAGCACCCACGAGAGACTGACTGCTTGGTGAGCGCTGACCACAACCACCCCCCTCCCCCTTTCAGGATCCTTTCCGATGATGTGACTTGCTCAAGGAAGGAAGCCATGTGGGCTGCGGCTCTGATGTCAATGCCCATCAGACGTTGGCTTAGACTGACTGGTTCTGCCTGTTGAATCCAAGTTCAATGTGCACGTCACTCGACTGCCCTGAGCCTTCCCAAGGCTTATGCTGGATAAGTGACTTGGGCAGAGTGCCCCCTCTCCCCTTCTCGCTCAAAACGCATTTGTCAGACTGCCCAGACGAGCACTGCAGGACTGAGCTGTGGATTTGACCGAAGAATAGAACCCTTGATTTTCAAGGTGAAAGTCAGTCTGCGAAGACGGAATCAGGTATGACTTTGGTGGTCTAGTATAAACGACGTCTGTCAGCCCCCAGGCAAAGCAATGAACGTGGTTTTTGGAGGCGAGGGAGTCATGCAGCATCGTGATCTCCTCGATCCGAGGGAGTGAGAGTCGTACTCACGAGCACTGGAGGCTATATGTGGTCTGAATCACGAACTCACCTCATTCGAACTATATTAGGTGGCGGTATTTTGCTTCCAATTGTGTTGTTGCCATTTCGCAAGACACAAGCAACCAGCAACCCAGAGAAGTCTGCACGAAACGACCTCGGAAAACTCACGAAGAAGACCAACACAAACTCCGCGAAGACACGGAGGATACCTACCCAGCCTGACACCATACTTAGTCCATGATGAAAATGTCCGGACCATACTTTGACCGTTACGAAACAGATACTGCTCCGGACTCTAGTGGCTCCCGCCACGGCTCCGGCCTCTGCGGCATGTGTAAGATATATTGCGGACGGCTCTGTGGCCGCGGACAGGCGTACGACAGCAGCAGCTCACACAACGGACAAGCTGGATGGGCCCAACGCGATGTGAGCCGTAACGACCCGCTGGGCCGGATGCTGCCGACCGAGCACCAGCCCAACGAGTATGCTCATGGAGCCAGAGATGGAGCCACCTTGTTCGCATCCGACGCATCCTCGTCATCGGCCAAGGCCGGCCCCAGCACCCAGCCTGTCGCCGTCCCCAACTATACTCAGGTTGGATCGAGCTCCTCAAGCCGTCACCACCAATCTGCTGATACTTTGAATGCTGCGTTCGGCAGCCATGGAACCATGTCCTCAGGAAACCAGCAGTCCCAGTCGCAACAGCCCATGTACTCGGCCTCTGGTGCGTCGTCGGCGGGACAGGCCTCCTACTCCGCGTCGAGTGGCTACGAGGGTCGTGGAAGGGCTCCCGCCGAGGAGCAGCCGCTTCTGGCCTCGACCCCTGAACACAGCCCGGACGCGAATTACTACGCTGATAGCGAAGGTCGCCCGGGCGAGTCCGAGCCGTCGTCCCCGAAGCACAGTTCGAGGCATCGTTCGAATCATAGTCGTGACTCGTAACTTGGGTCAGGCTTTCAGGGATCGAAAGCTTTTTAGTTTCTTTTTCTTAAGAAGCGCGATGAATTCTTGGTCCTGTCAGGTCCGCAAGGCCAGAAGGACACAGGGGAGCGCGGTACTCGACCACGGAAGCTGGTGCTAGGCAGTAAAGATTTGCAATGGAAATTCGATGATTTCCATGCGAAATGGACGTTATCACATGACATGTGAACAGCTGCCAGAGCTCGACAAAGCCCGGTGCGGTGTCTCAACTCAAGGACCAGCGTTCGGCACGGAGAGCCGCAACCCGGAGCCTCGGCCCCGGACGCCGGCATTGACTGCCGGGGGTCGCGATTGCACGAGGGCATGTACGGGAAGGGAGAGGCCGCGGCGCGGTCCAGACTCGTCTTGTCGCAGCGGCTAAGCTTGCAAAGAGGTTAGCTAGATTAGCTCCCCCGCGCGACGACAACTCTAGCAAATTTGAACATGCGCGCCACGGGGTTGGAGGGGGGGGGGGCATACTTCGAGCATGGCAATGCGTGATGCGGCGTGACCGGCCCAGAGCGGACTGATTTGGTATGTATGCGTTCATGCCGGCGGTAAATACCGCCCGCAGCATGTGTGCATGTGGTCTCCTGTTGCATGGTAGCGGCTAGCCAACCTGCAGATGCGCGGTGATACCATGGCGCGGTAAACGAGATTTTTCGATGCCATGATACCTACCTAGGTACATTTGGTATTGACCATTGGCAATTTGGGGGCCAGAATCGGAAGACTGGCCGCCGACAGCGACAATAGCGACGATAGTGTTGGCAATGATGTCACAAAGCCTGTAATGATCAGAAGTATCCCCGGTGAGCATCGACGATGGGTAGCAAGCCTGCCAAGAACACTTTCCCGTCAATCTCGTTCCCGTGGAAAGTCGCCCCCAGCGTGGACGAGGGGCGATCCCACGAGGCACGGTGCGCGACATGAAACAACGGCGATGAAGACGAAGGAGGACACAAGTTGGGAACGATGTGCGCCGGCGTGCAGCAAGGAGGATAGACGGCCTCAGTGTGCCCACTCAAGTCTAGGTCCCTGGGCGTTCTTTTACATGCAGGGACTCTGAATGACGCCCGCTGCCCCCAACTTGATCTTTGGGCCGTCCGCGGTAGCGTGTGTCCGTCAGGTCCGTATAGCTGCGGCTTTGTCGATCTGACATCTTGAAAGGGGATTTCGCCGGCCCTGTGTGCACGCCTCATCCGTAAACAATAGTCGAGTGGCTTCGTCCGGCCCGCAATGGATACACAGCAGTCGATTACCTGCGGCACGTGCATGACAGAACATAGCACTCCTCGATACGAGCTTACCGAGGCGAGCTCTGGTGGACGTTCGATGACAGGGAGCTTCAGGACCCAAGGGCCATCGCAGGCGAGAGAGAGCCAGGGACAGCCCTGTGCGAAGCCGGGCGGGATAAGAAAGGTAACATGGGAGATGGAGATGCCAATCTGCTGGTCGGAACTCTCCGCCGTGGCTCAAGATCTGTGCAAAAGTTCCCTGCGTACCCGAGCTGTCGCTCGGCCCACCTGTTCATCCGTCCCGGAAGGGTTTATTTCAACATCAAGCCAAGGGAAGATCCGAAGCGAACAGCATCAAACGAGCGTCGTTCCTGGCCTGATCGGTGGGTATAGGGGTCCCAAGGAACCAACAAAAAAAAAACCCCCCAAAAAAAGGACCCCAATATAAGACACGGGACCGAAAACAAAAAAAACCAGATTGAATGGTGGTTGAAATGCGCGGGGCGCTAGTGCGGATACGTTCCAATCCTTCGAGGGGCTTCGGATCCTACGCGCGCGAAAAAAACGACTGGGGTCTGTGGGCGGGGCAACAAAAGAGCCGCGAATGCCCCCCGCGATTTGACGAGAATCCAGACCGTCGTGACTCGCCGTCGTGCACAGGATGCCAAGGTCACTGCGCTCGGCGGAGGGAGCTTAGATGTCGCTGATGACGCCTGTCAGGTCCAGCTGACGGCAAGTAAGGGAGACAGATGCGTGGCAAGACCCGTCGATTGACTGGGAAGCGTGCAATGAGGCAAAAGTGAGTCCTTCATGGAGGACCGCTTGGCCTTGGGCCTTTGTTGAGCTTGTTGCATCGCCGAGCTCACCCTCACTTCTGAAGCAAGTCGACCGTCAGGAGACGTAATCAGTCGGCCTAGGGGAGTGACCTTGTGGCCTGGCTGGTCTCCAGGTGCGGTGATGCTGAGCAGAAATAATCAGCGTGGAGGCTGAGGTGAGTTTTGAGCGCGGCAGCATTCACATCGAGGGCCGTTTCATCTTTAGCCCAAGTGCTCGAATGGGGACGCCGCAGAAAGGTATGGGCTGGGCCGGCCGACGGCGAGAGGGCAGGCCGCAGAGCCGAGCGCACACCGCAAGTGATAGACGGGATGGGGATCCCCAGTAAAAGGCGTGCGTGTCCTCGTCCCAGCTCGAGCGCAACGTCGAAACCAACGGCTCGGTATGGTTTGATGCAACCTGCCGCGTGCTCAGGTGCTCTATGCGCAGTTCGGTCCCGGGGAGTGGAGCCGGGTGTGGTACTTTTAGTTAACCTGATAGGATGGTGAATCCTCCAGCTGGGCAAGGCACACTTTTTGATGTTCTTCCAATTCGCCATGTGCCGGTGCCGGTAAATCACATCCTCGGCCCAACCTTGCAGAGCCCTGGGGGTCTTTCATCTGCGCAATGGTTGGACGAGATTTTTAAAGCTCAGAATGGCGACCGATGAACTAGCTGGCACGCCGAACGAACAATGCTTTGTTCTCGGTAGGGCTGCAGCATGCCGTCATCTCGCAGTCAGATTCTGGAGATGGGCAAAGGAGTTCATGAGATCCTGCGAGGCTGACTCGGACCTGTGGCACTGTCGCAGGGCACGTCTCCGTTGACACTGTGGCACATGCCTCTGAATTGTACATACGGGTAGTATGTAGCATGTATGAACAGCAAGCAGTCAGACGCGGGAAGACTCGATGGACAAATGTAATTTGGGATCTGACGTGGTGATCGCATATTGACAGGCTACAACGGGGACGAGACAGGGACGTGGGATGATGGTTGATGGGTTAGAAGGGAGATCCTGGTGGAAGCCTCTTCGAAGACGGTGGTGGGGGGGGGGGGCGTCCATCCGAGCTGCCTAAGCCCCCGATACCCCACTGCAGCTTAGAGGGCCGCTCGTGGCATGATTGGCCAGTGTTGTCGTATTTGCCGCGAGAGGTGCCGTGGAAGCGTCTAATTATGGTGGACACAGCCGAGTCGCAGGCGGTAAAAAGTCTGCAAGGCCAGTTGGGGCAAATCACTAAACTCTGTTCCAGCTCAGGACCGCCCCCCCCCTTGCATCGAATGCACATACCGGCTTGCCGGCTTCTTGGGCCCCGGCTCTTTGGTTGAACCTTCTCATCGACACAGCGCAGCACAGCACAGCACATCACAGCATGACGGCATTAATCTTCCTGGCTGTGCCTGGGGCGCGCGATCTCCGCGATCTGAAAGCTCGACTCCTTTGCAACTGGACCATCGTCTTCGACTGTGTCAATTAACCTTCGCTGCGACTGCGACTTGTCTTCAGCGCAGGTTTTCACCACCAGCAGCTGGAGGACGAGTCCTTGGGACAAGCGGTTTTTCGAATTTCGCGCTCGAATTAGCGTCTTGCGCACCCTGTACGACCCTACGGAGCTCAGTAGGCACCGAGGTCGCCGCCATCAGCTTCGTCGTACATCATATCATCATGGCAACTCCTTGGTGGCAGCTGACGAGCGCTTTCTGACGGCGGAATTTGTGTGCCTGCATCAGTCGCAATCTTCGGCATCAAAGTGGTCTCGGATAGCACCCGGATAATAAGCGACGGCGGCCTCGAGGCCACGGGGCCCACCTTTTGGACCCCAAGAGGTACTCGAGGGCCCATCAGATCTGATAGGTCACTGAGGTACAGACGGCGATCACTTGCTACTGTCGCTGTCGCTGTCGCTGTCGCACAAGCGACACTAGAGGTTGATCTCAAGGCCACGCACCATGTCAGCTCTACTGTGCAAGATTAGCGCAACATTCTTCCGCCAAGATCCACCCCCTGGGTCTTGATTCGTTCGCGACCCGGCTCTGCACCATGCGAGGGCTGCGCACCGAGGGCTGCCCGTCGACGAGGAGAGGCAGATGCAGGAGCAGAAGCAGAAGCAGAAGCAGAAGCAGAAGCAGAAGCAGAAGCAGAAGCAGAGGCAGAGGCAAAGGCACGGTAAGGACGCGAGAAGAACTGCCAAGCGAGAAAAGGCGAACACGGAGTCGGAGGTTCAAAGGCATAATAATCAGCACAACCATCACAATCCACGACCCACAGTCGGAGGCGTGCCCGCTGAGCAAAAAGAGTGGACGTAACCCTCACATCAGATCGCATAATCCCGTACGAGCATACCGTTGCATCCACCACGCCCAACACCCAACAACCAACGCACACACGTACGGAACGGTACCATGCTCCATCTCATCTCATGCCCCCATCTCGCCCACCTCACCCACACGTACCGACGACTGCCACACCCTCCTCCCATCCCGGTGCCTGTGTGCCCATCGTCCACTCTGCTTGTGGCTTCTGCTGGATCCCTGTTCGAGGTCTGCCAGGCGCCAGGCTCCGGCCTGCAGCCCTGACTATTAGCCCACAGCAAGCGTGTCTGTCCCTGTGCCGCCAGCGCCCCTCAACGGCCCGCTGCGTGATCGCGTCAAGTCCTTCGGGTCTTCACCTAGTCGGTCTGGCTGGCTACCTTGTCTTGATTGTTTGCACACCGCGTTCGGCTTCAATAGGAGACCGATACCTCTCAAGCAGCCACGATAAAACTATTGTTGGCAACGAGTTCAAGACGACGACGACCTCGGTACAGTTCCGTGCTGATGAGCACCTCGAGCACGCCTCGCTCATCCTTTCCATCCTCCCACGGATGGACCGCGCCCCTCTCTTCCTGTGTTCTGCAGGTAACTTACTGGGTACGGTACTGTTGCAGTCGTCTTCTTTCCCTTCCGTCAGCCGCTGCGGCCGAGCCACTCGCTCAGCACCACCGTGCCACGCCTGCGTACAACCCGTACTGCACTCTTACAGTAGGGCCGGTGAATACGTGGTGCCTGATTTGTACCGATCCTTCTGCCCACCACCCAAGGGTGACCTACGGCGCTCTTGGGGTTCCACTTCGGCCTGGGACAGCTTAGCACACCCATGTTCACCTGCACCCAAGGACGGGGCACATCCTTTTCCATATCAATATTCCCTGCACCTGCCAGGCTTACCTCTTTCTGCGCCCTTGGGATCCCTTTTCCTTCCCTCTCTCTGACCTGTGATCTTTCCTTACTACCGTCATCGGTCACTTGTTCGTCTGAACGTCTGTCTCCCTCCCCGATTTTTGCGCCTCTGGATGGAGCTGACATGAACGAGAGCCTTACACCCTCCATGCCTCTCTTCACTCTTGCAACCTCACCATTCCGTTCCTCTCTCTCGCCTTTCGAGCACTTGACTTACTTTTGACGACCGTCTTTCTCAATTTGTCTTGGCATTACGATACCCAATTCTCGATATTCAGTTCCCTTGTCGGCTGAACTAAGGCGTAAAGTCCCTTGTACCGTATCAGAGACACCCAGCCTGTGCACCTTGCTTCCATCCTCGAGCCGTTCTGCCTTATCATGACCTGCCAGCCAAGTCCGAGACAATAGCCTGCCATACCCTCAGGCTCACTTACCCGTCTTTGAAATAACCCCGGTCTCGAAGCTTGACAACCTCATTCTTCAGCATTTGTATTTGCGGCCACGCACATCCTGGTGCGCGTGTGAACAGCGACCCCTCACGTCGCCCCTGTCCACCAGGCCAGGCCCTGTGCTGCAACAAAATTCACCATGGAGGAAGACATGAAGGAGAAGCGCTCCTCCCTGCCCAAGATCGATACCTCACATTTGTCACCTCCTGACAGCCTTAGCCAACAAGAGAATACCCGGCCTCGTACGCTCGAGGACCGGATCCTCAACTCAGTTGCCAATTCATTATCAATATCTCCGGGCCGACTGCGCGAGTCTTTCTCTGAAGATCAGAATGGAGACCAGCACTCGGCAGATCCCGACGCGCCCCTCGCACGGATCGATGGCCTGACGATCCAGACCAAGGTGCTCGCTGGTTCCAGAACGCTTGCCGATGTAGAGACCAAAATCGTACCGCCCTCCGCTCATTCCATGGCTGCTGAAGTTGTTGAAATGGACACTTACGAGAGCGACTCGGATGTGACGGAAGAGGATGTCGGAAAGGAGGTCGTCGAGCAAGAGGAGGACAGCTCCGACGATGATTGCGACATGCGGTCGGCATCTGTCATGATTGCACCAGAGAAGATTCACCGGGCGAGTCGCATGGACTCGATACGACTCGCACCCGCGAACCAGGATTTTGACAAACACGTACGGATGCCAAGCCTGGACAACCCGCCACCCATGCCAACGAATTCATTCGAGAAGCCTGGAGAGATCGAATTATTTTTGGGCTCCGAACGGGCCGTTTCCAAAGTTGTGATACTGAGGCCACGAGCTGGAGCTTTTGATGAGAAACTGGTCGCCTGTCTAACCTTTACCAGCATACCGCCCAGTGACCCCGATCCCTCCAGGGTCGATATGATCTCACCGGCGCAGACATTCTTTGCGGGCACGCAGATCGCAACGATCAAGCAAAACCTGAAAGACACCAAGCTGGTCGATGACAAGGCCATCCCGGAAGTGTGGATACCGTTGGACAACATGCCTACCGTGCCGGAGACGGACAATATCGATCGGAGAAAGCTGCGGACATGGGTTCAGAATGCCAACTCGAATGTCTACGAACGGGTCATGAGCATGACCACAGATCAGGGTGTGCAACAACCAGGCACCGAGATGGAGAGAGAGGTGCAGAAACTGGTCTCCCGAATATTACAAATTCCACAGGAGCAGGTGGGAATGAATTTGACGCTCCCGACGTTAGGCGGGAACGAGGCGACAGCCATGGCTCTCGTCACCACCGCACGAGTCCAGTCGATATTTCTAGAGAGCCATGAAATCCTCCAGCCCAACAACACGCTCGCACACCTTTCGGAGTTGGCAACTCAACGGGGCGGACTGGCCCATAAATGGACCGCGGAGCAGGAAGGCAAGACTGCTGACACCGAGACGAGCCCCACATCAACATACTTCGACCTCTCGCCGATGCAGAAGCTCTACTTCAACACCAAGATGGGTGGTGATGTTCAGTTGCGCGGCTCGGCTGACGGCAACTATCGGTTCAATTCGTCTCTTCTTTTTCGGGTGGCGAAGGGTTTTAGTCTTCACGATATTTCTGCAGCCACAGATGCCGTAGTGGGGCACCACAATATGCTCCGTTCTCGATTCATCAACATGAATGGCGAGTGGAGGCAGCGAATATCGCCCAAAGTCGAGGGCTCCTACTCATTCACGCCCTATAAAATCAGCACCAACCAGGAGGTCGAAGACGCTGTCCAACACACCCAGGCCTCGATTAATGTCGAGGAGGGACCCGTATTCGCCGTTGCGCACTTTCAAACTGTCGACGGCCACCAGATGATCTACGTCGCCGCCCACCATCTTGTCGTGGACATAACATCCTGGCGACTGATCATCCAGGACATGGACGAGTTACTACAACATGGAAGTCTGTCATCTCCGAGGGCCATGCCGTTCCACAAATGGACCGAGCTGCAGAAGCTTGATGCCCAGGTGCCATCTGGGGGTCTTCCTTTTGAATTATGTCCCGGAGATTTGAACTATTGGGGCTTATTGGAATCGCCGAACACATACGCCGACGCCAACGAGGCGAGTTTCTCATTATCCGACGAACTAACGTCCATTTTGGAAACCACATGTAATCAAGTGCTGAGGACGGACTCCGTGGACATCTACATTTCTGCACTCCTGCTCTCATTTGCGCAGACCTTCTCGGACAGGCGGGTGCCGGATGTGTGGAATCAAGAGCACGGCCGGGATCTGTGGAGCAACGACATCGACATCTCTGAGACGGTGGGTTGGTTCACGTCTCTCTGCCCGCTGAACCAGCAGATCAACGCCAGCAGCGATTTCATCGACGTCCTCCGCCGACTGAAGGATACCCGACGAGCGATACCTCACAGAGGTGCCCACTATTTCGCCAGCAAGTTCTTCTCACACAATGACAATAACGCAGACACCGACTCCGCTCGACCACGGTCACCTAATTATCTTCAGATTGCGACTCGTGAATGGCCCCTCGAGATCCTCTTCAGCTACGCCGGCAATATTCAGAACATTGGAAGACAGAATGGGGTTCTCGAGCAAATGGCCCTACCAGGACGAACACTCGACTCCCGCATATCCGACATTGGGCCTGCAGTGGGCCGTATTGCTCTATTCGAGGTCAACACGACGATTGATCAGGGCTCGGCGAAAATCAAGTTTCTGTACAACCGCCACAGCAGGCACGTGGATCTCATCAAATCCTGGATCACCAACTATGAGCACCTGCTGCTTGAGGCCATCGGCCGTCTGCGCTTCGCGGACCCAGAATTGACCTTGGCCGACATTCCACAACTGTGGGCGACTGGTGTCACGTACGAGGGTCTCACCACGCTGAACAGGACCGTGGTCACAGAATTGGGACTGAGCGGCATCAACGAGATCGAGGCTGTATATCCTGTCACACCAGTACAGCAGAGCATTTTAATCAGCCAAGCCAGGTCGCTTCAATTTCCTGCCGGGTGTGGCAGAGGTCACGGCGACGATAACGCTTACAAGCATATGCCGACCCCGAATAACAATGCTAACATGAACGCGTGTCATATCCACGTCATGTACGAATTCACAAACCCGAACGGTGCCTCCGTGGATCTTGCGCGTGTGGTCTCTGCCTGGGATCAGGTGGTCGCCCACCACGCCGCACTTCGGACAGTCTTTATCGAGAGTGTCGCACAGGAAGGCCTGTTTGATGCCGTCGTCTTGAAGCGGTTTGCCCCAAATATGCTGTTCCTAGATGCGACGCCCAGCGAGGACCCGGTCGATACGCTCAACAACCTGCCCCCACTTACCGCTTACCCGGCGGTCAAGAGCGTGCCGCGACACAGGCTGACGGTCTGCCACTCCCCGATGAAGACGGTCGTCAAGTTGGACGTGTCAGCGGCGCTGTGCGATATGATGAGCGTGAACACTATGATTGCGGACCTGCGGAGGGGTTATGCCACCGGCAGGGCGGTTGCGGCCACTAATGGCGAGGCGGCGATCTTCTCATACTCGGGCTATTTGGACATCATGCAAAACTTGGACCGGAACAGGAGCATCGCCTGGTGGACGGAGACGCTGGCAGGCATCACACAGCCGTGCCTCTTCCCAAGACTGGACTTCTACTACGGAGGTGATGACAAGGATGCAGAGCGCTCAAAGCGATACGACAATGTTCACGTGGAACTCTCCGAAGTGGCTCTGCAAAGGGTTGCTGAATTTTGTAAAGTTCACAAGACTACCACGGGGACGATACTGAGGCTTGCTTGGGGCTTGGTCTTGCGCGCTGTCACTGGGAGCAGTGATATTTGCTTTGGGTACAGAGCTCCTGGAAGATCCGCGACGCTGGAGGGAATGAGGTCTGCAGTTGGGTGCTTTGCAAACATAATACCCGTGTCCTTCGACTTGTCTCCGTTCATACCTTTGGCCATGCTGCTCAGGCAGATCGAGGACGGATACAACGCCGCTCTGCCGCATCAGCACATCACTATGGCAGAGATCCGGCATGCTCTGTCGAGTGGCACCAAGAGATCTGGTGTCGACGTGCAACTCTTCAACACATGTTTTGCCTTCACCGAAGAGCCAGCTGATCTGAACAACCGCTTCGCCCAACCTTCGACCTTCGAGTTGCGGAACGTGATGAACCATGAGACGACTGACTACGACGTCACCTTGAACGCGCGCTTCAGCAACGCCACAGGTCGACTTGTTCTTGACATCGGCCACTCTATCCTTTCCGAGACACAGGCGCACAACATCGCCAACACATTCGCACGCGCGGTCACCGCCATCCTTACGTGCGCATCCACGTCTGCGCACATTGGCTCACTCGATCTGTTCTCCGACCGCGACTACGCCCAGGTTGTGAACTGGACAGCCTCGGCCGAACGGGACGCCCAGCTGCCGAGGTCGCTGCTGCATGAGTTGGTCTTTGCGCAGAGCATCACCCGTCCAGAGTGCAAAGCCGTCTGCGCCCACGATGGCGACCTCACTTACCTGCAGATCGAAGTCCTCGCGCACCGACTGGCGCATGTTCTCCTCGAAGCTGGCGCGTTGCCCCGTGGGAACTCCAAGGCTGCTGTGCCTGTCATTATCGACAAGTCCAAGTGGGCACCGGTCGCCCTTCTCGCTGTCTTGAAAGCTGGTGCTGCTTTCGTTCCGGTCGATGCGGATGAGATGGGCTTTGTTGGCAAGATCGTCGAACAGCTCGGATCCGCGGGCAAGATCGCTGTTGCCTGCGAGGCAGCCGCCGACGCGCTGGAGAATCCCACCGAGGACCAGGCGCCATTGTTTGACCACGTCGTCCGCCTTGATGATGCACTCATGAGACGCCTCGAGAGCGAAGCTCCGCCACATGGACAGCTGCTGCCGCCCAGCAAGCCTGAAGACGTGGCCTGTGTCTTTTTCACACCGATGTCGTCTCGGTCTGTCCGTGGTATCAGTTTCACCCACGCGTCGCTGTCGATTTGTTTTCAGGGGCAGGGTCCGTCCTGCGGCATCAACAATACCAGCCGCGTGCTACAGCTGTCCAGCTTCAACGTCGACGTGGCCATGTCCGAAGTGTTTACGACCCTGGTAAACGGCGGTGCGATGTGCATCCCGACATCACGGGATCGGTACAATGACTACACGGGGTGCGTGACGCGGTTCGGTGCCAATTGGAGTTACATGACGCCTTTGCTTGCCCGCAAGCTGAATGTGGAGCTGCTGCCGACGTTGAAGACGGTCTGTTTCCGGACGAGGCAGCTGGATGAGGATACCTATGAGCCCTGGAGGGGCCGGAAGAGGGTCGTCATGGCTTACGGTGCGCCTGATGTGTGCCCCTTGGGCATTTCCTTTCTGGAGATTCACGGGCCTCACCACCTCCACTCCATTGGCCGACCGATTGCTGGCTCCGCATGGATCGTGTCTGGAGAAGATCACCGCAATCTCATGCCTGTCGGCGCAGTGGGTGAGATGGTCATTGAGGGACCCACCCTGGGCAAGACTTTCCGGAGGAGCAGTCTTGCTACATCGGATGATGATGGAAAGGACATGCCCGACACACCGACGAGTCCCGGGCACAAGACGCCCTTCGTGCGGGGACATCAACACAACAAGAGCATCAGCACCATCGCGACCGAAGATACTGGCCAGGGCAAGAAGAGATATTATAAGACTGGTCACAGCGTGCGGTACATCGAGGGAGGTCTGATGGAGTATGTCTCCTCCAAACGGGAAGACCTGGAGATCAATCGCCGCGTTGTGAACCTTGCCGAGCTGGAACAACAAATTCGACGCGCGCTTGGGCAAGGTGTCGATGTCATGGTCGAAGCGCTGGCTTTCAAGGGCGAACGCGGGCGGGCGCCGACGCTCGCAGCCTTCCTCGAGTTGGGTGGTGACGGGAGCACTGCGCTTCCACACGCTCTGGACTTGGCAAACCTCGGTGATGAGGTCAAGCAAAGGGTGTACATTGCCAAAGCGCTTGTGGACAAGGCCCTGTCCGGCGTGGTGCCAGATTTCATGATTCCGAAGATCTTCATCCCGGTGCGACACCTACCGACGACGTACTCGTTGAAGGTCAATCGGCGCAAGCTGCAAAAGGTCATCAAGGGCTTGTCGCGCGAACAGCTACTTGAGCTGGGGACGGTCAACAACCCTGCTCAGGTGCCGGACATCAACGGCTCGCACCCGCTGCCGGTGGGCTGCATGGAGGCAAGGATCCGCGCTGTCTGGGCGCAGGTGCTGAAGCTGGAGGACAACACGATTGCCCTGGCCGACGGATTCCTCAAGCTCGGTGGTGACGAGGTTTCTGCTGCAAAGACCGTGGTTCTATGCCGCAAGGAGGGCCTCCTCGTTACCATTGCTGACCTTATGCGCAACGTTTCGTTGGGTGAGATCTGTCGCTCCAGTAGTGCCCCCGAATCGCTGCACGATCAAGCAAGCATGGCGACAACTGAGGTATCTCAAGCGGGAGGAACACTCGACAACGCACTCGACAACGCGATCGCCTCCATTCAGCAGCAACAGCAACAAGCAACGCAAATTCAGCCCACTAGCCCCGTTGCATTAACCCATCCGGCGCCTCAGGTCATCGATAGGAACTTCATCGACGACGTTCTGGCACCCAAACTTCTACTGGAGCCAGAGGTCATCCGCGACGTCGCGGAGGCTACATCTACGCAGATTCGCCACATCGAGACCGCCATGCTGACGCAAGGCCAGTTGCGATCCTCGCCGGCCGCCTCACACGGACCGGGTCTTGCTGATGTCACCTACTTCGTCTTCCACTTCACTGCTCCTAGCTCGACGAATTCAGTCTCTGCGCGCCGCATCGAGGAAGTGTGCCACATCCTTGCGTCCATCCACCCGATCCTGCGCACGGCGTTCATCGCGCATGTCGAGGGGCAGAATCGCAAGCTTTATCAGGTCGTCCTGAAGAACCA
This sequence comes from Dendrostoma leiphaemia, assembly GCA_026120015.1. Lineage (NCBI taxonomy): Eukaryota > Fungi > Ascomycota > Sordariomycetes > Diaporthales > Erythrogloeaceae > Dendrostoma > Dendrostoma leiphaemia. The sequence goes on along the minus strand of JALRMF010000105.1, from coordinate 108,688 downwards.
CAAGGTTGACTTCAAGCATATTCCTCGCGTGCAGAGCTGGCGACTGGGTGCGACTCTCGAGAAGGAGATCAAGAGGGACCGCGAGACCCTGCTCACCCAGTGCGACCTCTTCACCAGCCCGATCACCAGATTCATCTTCCTGGACGCCGGAAAAACCTCGACGCTGGTGCTTCGGCTCTCAAAGGCACAGTATGACGACTGCTCTATCTCGCTGCTGGTCAAGGACCTCAAAAAGCTCTACGACGGCGGTGCAAACCCGCCCCGCCGCCCAGGTTTTGCCGATTTCGTCCGCGAGGCTGCTCTCGCCCACGTCGGTGGCGAGGCCGAGCGCTATTGGAGTGGCTTGCTCGACGGAGCGGTCCCTACGCAGGTTGTGCGCCAGACAAAACCGCCCAAGCTGACCAGCTCGATCCGTACGCTGCGGGAGTCGGTCTCGGTGAACACGACCGCCATGGGATCTCTGGGGATCTCATTTGATACGGTGCTCAAGGCCGCGTGGGCCATGGTGTTGGCTACTGTATCGGGCACGCCTGATGTCCTCTTTGGCGAGGTCGTCGAAGGGTGCCATTCGCGCATGCAGCAGCACCTTGGCCCCTCGAGCGTCAATCGTGGTGGTGTGCTTGGTCCGACCTCGACGGTATTGCCGGTGCGCATTCGCTTCCCGGACAGCCCGACCAGCCCGTTACGTCTATTGAAGAGCGTGGCTGGGCAGAGGGCCGCGGGTACGCCTTATGAGAACCTGGGTATGCTGGACATCGTGGAGAAGTGCACACCATGGCCGTACTGGACACGCCTCAGCACGGTCGTCCAGCACCGGACAGATGCAGAGATGTTGATGGACGGGAAGACCAAGAGTTTCAGGCTGGGAGCTGCGCTGTGCAAGATCAGCGTGATCGAGAGCGACGTTGTGGACATGCCCGATTTCCTCGTGCGGAGTCTCGTCAAGAACAAGTCGACCTCGGGCACCGCTGCTGGAAATGGAGCGGAGTCCGATGATACTTTGCCCGGCATGAATGATGGAGACGAGGAGCTTGAGGTGTCGGTGTCGTTCTGCGAGCAACGCGTCCCCGCTAATTTGGCGCAGGAGGTGCTGCACAAGGTCTGCGGCTTTGTGGGCTTGTTGACGGGTGTCAGCATCATGCAGTCGATCGTACCAAAGGCGTCACAGTACGCGGCCTGTGCGAAGACGATCCCTCTTCCCAGCACGGTCAGCTCAGCTGCGGGACCTGCCGGTGTCATGTTCAACAACCCCTTCAACGGCGGATCGATCAAGGTCAATTTCGCTCAGCTGGAGGCCAAGATGTCGCACGAGCAGATGACCACCATTCAGGCTACCATCGAGGACGCGTGGCGAAGCACGTTGGATCCCAGGACTTTGGGTGTGCCCGAGGAGCACGTCACTTCTGCTGCGTTCTACGATCTCTGGGGCTCGCTCATCCCCGCTGCCCAGCTGGCCGATTTCATCACGGACGCGATCCCGATGCGGCTGGTCGGCGAGCTCTCTACAAACCTGTTTGGCAACAACCTCGACGGCTTCGCGCTCACGATGGAGGAGATCGTTGACAACCCGACGATGCTTGATCAATTTCAGCTCATTGTGCGCAAAGCCTTTGGCGGCGAGGGCCGCGACCGGTCCGGAAGCATCAAAATCAGAAGCAACAGTCTGGCAAATTCAGTGAGGAAGAGCAGTAGTCTTACGAACATCGCCGGCGGCGCCAACTCGATCCGCTGCAGCAGCCCGACTAGCATGTATGGCGTCAACCGCGCGGGCACTATCAATTCCATCCACGGTCCGTCGAAGCTGGGACACAACCGGACACGAAGCGATTCAACCGGCAACGGATCCTCGATTATCGAGGAGGAGGAACCCTCCGCGACGGGCACGGCGCCTGTCTTCCCCGCGCACCCGGCTGTTGCGCCGCCGATCAACCAACATCCTGCACTGGCGGGCACGTCATCCTCGGCCCGTCACGTCCGCAAGGGCAGCGACTCGAGCAATACGACCCACCAAAGCATCGCGACGGCCACGACGGTTGTGGACGTGCCAGCAAACGTCATGAACACGCCGCCTACGAGCGTCGGCAGCCCGGACCCGAGCGAGCTCCCCGGTTCTGCGATCTACGCCATCAAGCGGTCGAACAGCATCCGCCCGGCCGAGCCAAATCCCGAGTCACCCGTCCTGGGCAACGTCAACATGACGACCAGCCCGCCTGTGGTACAGACCGGGTTTGTCGCGGCGCGGAAGAAGTCCAACTTTGGCTTCGGGAGCAGCCTGCGTCGCATGGCCAGCAATGCGCTGAGACCTGGACTGCAGAGCCACAACCACAGCCAAAGCGCGTCCAGCGGTCTGAGATCCGTGGCGTCGTCGAATGCGTCGATCAAAGCACCCAAGTCTTCCGGCTCAGACAAGATCACCCGTGGCGAGAAAGACAAGGAGCCTACGCCACCGCTCTCGCCATGGGTCAGGGTGCAGAGCATGGCGCCGCAGCTCCCGCCCTTTTCACCATTCACGCCGGTCACGGATGATGCTTTCAGCCTCAATGGGAGCGTCAACACATCCTCCGATGGTCAGAGAACAGGCGCGTCGCCGGATCCGTCGCAGGGGAAGACGAGCAGGGGCACCTCACCTGATCTGGTCCTGCATCACAACGACGAGCCGTTCAAGCCGGCGAAGATCTCCGGGAGCATGGCGATTGACGAGAATGGCGAATCGTCTCGCACAGCGTCGCGCGAAGACCTGGCGCAGCATGGCTTGGACGCATCTTTGATGGAGAACACCGACGTGTCTCAGCAGAACGAGGAGGAGAAAGAAGAAGACACGCTTCGAGCCGAACAAGTGCAGAACCTCCTTGCCAGGGCAAATCTCACATCGGAACTACCTACACAGGATGCCAGGCACAACAACCCGGATCCGCTGCAGGCCACCAGACGTGCTCAACCGCAGGAACAAGTCCCTAGCCCCAGTCCCGTCACCGAGACGTTCTACATGGAGGACGACGAGGGCTCCGAAACGGAGGAGGACGATGGCTATCAGGACCAGACGCAGTACGACTCGTACGAAGAGTACGACAGCAGCTCGCCCGCGACGCCCAGGCAGAACGGCGGGTCGGGGTCTGTTGCAGCGAATACCAATGCCCAGAACCGGACCCCGCCGCAGAAGGCGGCGACGGTCGCGGGATTGGGCGTCGTCAACAACAACAACAACAACGGCGACTCCCCGTCCCCGAAACCGCAGCACTCACCGCGGTACAGCGTGTTCCCGCGGGCGTCGACGCAGAACTCACCACCACCCGCTACTACGCCGCGCGCATCGGTCATCACCGTGAAGCAGGCCGCCGCGGCGGCGCAGGCGGCAGCGGCGGTTCCCACGCCGCCGGCGGGCACGGACGTTCAGGACTTTGCGACGCTCGAGGCCGCCGAGATGGACGACACCGTGTCGCCGCTGACGCCTGTCGAGCGGGCGATGCTGTACAAGCAGCAGGGGGGCGTGGGCCGCGCGCCGAGGGCGCCGGGCGTCAGAACGATGGTCAGTGTCAGCCCGATGACGCCGTCTTATTTCCCCCAGCCGCCGCAGCAGCAGCACCAGCAGCAGCAGTATCAACAGCAGTACCAGCAACAATACCAGCAGCAGTACCAGCAGCAATACCCGCAGCAGTACCAGCAGCACGGCCCGCAGCTGGGTGGGTTTCATGCTGTGTGATTTTATTTTTTGATGTATGGGGGCTTGTATTTCTTTTGCATTATTTGTAACATGGTAAAATGAGCATTGTCTGGCGTTGCCCGGAGGCAAAAGGGCTTGTTTTATTGTTGCTTTTATGTTGGATATCGCCCTGAAGGACAGCGGGAGCTCTTGTCCTGCTCTGTTTTAAGCTGCAATCGCTGTCAAGAACTGGACGTTTGCTGGGTTGCATCGCGTCGCACCTATTCATGGTTGATTTGCTGATTATAGTTTAATATTCTGTATGAAAGATGAATGTACATCTGAGCTTTCTAGCCCTCATGTGCACATGCCCTTCCATGGACGCACGGATATGTCGTCTCCTTGCTGCTGGTATCCATCGTGAAAACGTAATTCGATGTGGAAAGCTCTCTCAGCCGTCTCGACATGGTCTCGTCTCGAACGTGACCTCTCTTTCTATGCATTAACGTCTCCGTTCCGCTCTCGGCCTTCGGGCGGCACGACACTTTGGTCTTGCAGTCTTGCAGCTCATTCAAAAGCTCTGCTGCTGGATGGTGGCTGGCTGCACACGAACAACCCCCGCGCCCCCCCCCCCAAAAAAAATAAATTAGCCGACCCTGACCATCACCATCACGACCCATGGTCGAGACTCCATCCCTGATCGGGCCCCTCTTCATCGATGGAACTTTCCAATAACGCCAGCGCTTGCTATGGTCTCTGGTCCAAAAAGCTCAACGCTAACCACAATTCATAAACGCTTCAAGCGTGTTCGGTTTCACGCCAACTCGCCGGAAGGGGGGGGGGTCCCGTCCCCCCGGGTCTATTTATTTAGCAGTCTAACACCCGCCATCGCATCATCTTAGTTCCACCCCACCGGCCCTGGCCGTAGGCAAGCGCTCGTACTTTGCCTCCCCGCCGTGGTACACGAGGCATCCCCTCATCCACCGCGGCCGCAGCACGCAGGCCAGCAGCAGGCACAGCAGCGACATGACGACGAAGATGCCGACGGGCGGGGACGTCAGCGCGTCCACGGGGCGGAAGCCACTGGTTGGCGTCGTCGGGTTGAAGAAGGAGGAGTCGCCGCCGCCGAAGCCCGGGACGGCGCTGAGGGCGGGGACCTCGAGCGGGCCGGCGCCGATGAGGAATTGGTCGTGCAGGACCCTGCTGTAGGCGCGGGCGATCTGGAAGTCGCCGAGGGCGTTTGGGTGCAGGCCGTCTATGCCGGCTAGGCAAGAGTCGACGTGACCTGGTGCAGGTTTTTGTTAACTTCAAAACAGGACATTCACGTCCATCATCATCCCATGGACAAGAACAAGGAGACGCGGTGGTGTGGAATCTCTCCATGTTGAAGACTTACAGTCGTAGTCCTCGCTGACCTTGACCTTGAACACAGGGCTCTCGGGCGTGCTCCACTCGACGGCCTTCTCGGCCAGCATAGCGTTATACGTCTCCGTCGTGACGGGGATGTCCTCGCGCCCCTCGACCAGGAGGCGGTGGCTCACGTCGGCGATGAGCATCTTGACGTCCGGGCGGGCCCGCCTCGCGTTGGCGACCATCTTCTCCATGAAGCCGATCAGGTCTGAGGCCTGCTGGCCCCACCAGCCGATGTCGTTGAAGCCGAGGTGCAGGATCACGACGTCCGGGCCGTAGGCGGCGACCTGCGCCTCCAGCGCGTCGACGGCCTGCCATGCGGGACGGCCGTACACGGCGAAGTGGTTCGAGCCGCCGCCCGGCCAGAAGGCCGGGTCCACGGAGGGGGCGTAGGCGCCCCAGGTGGTGGGGTTGAACGGGTCGTTGTGGCCGCCGAACTCGGCGGGGAGGGTCCCGTTGTAGGGGCCGACATACTCCAGGGCTGGGGCGAGTCGGAGGACGGAGGCGGAGGAGGACGAGGAGGAGGAGGATGATGACGAGGATGAGGTGAGCTGGCTGTCGCGGAACCACTCCCAGAGCCTGTACCGCCAAGTAAAGTCGCCCTCTGCGCCCTGAGTGATGGAGTCGCCGCACGCGAGGATCTTGACGGTGCCTTGTGGGGATTGTGAGGAGAATGCGGTTGTGGCGTGTCCGGCCTTGGTGTCAGAAACCGAGCCGGGCACTAGTAGTTGGGCGCTCGACAGGGATGCCAGTGCCAGGACGAGGGCCATCACCGCAGCGAGTTGGGGGAAGCCATGTGGTATGGCTCTGCGAGGCATCATGAGCTGCGGTGAGGTGAGGTGAGGTGAGAGGGAGGGGAGGCAACAGATTTTAAAAAAGACAGAATAAAAAAAGAAAGATCTGGCTAAGACATTGTGACGACAAAAGTTTCAAGAAGGAGGGTCGTTCGATGTTCTAGTCTGAGAATTTACTACAGATAATAGTACCATGTGTCAAGGGGTGCCCCTAGGACGAGGGAACCCGACTGCGCGGTTGGACAGCCCTGGCAGCGAGACAGCTCTTGGCAACAAGGTTGATCGCTGGGGGGTTCTCGCACTTGGCGTTGCTGATGGTTTCCGGGGGAATAGGAAGGTGACACCTCGCTAGAGCCCGCTGAGGCTTGGTCCCATTGCTTAAATCAGGGCTGGGGCACACCGGGGCCGCGGCACGGGGAGCGACAGGGGTCCGGACAGGCACTGATAGGCGATGCTGGAGATGGAAGTTGCATTGGCCTTGCATTGGCCTTGCATTTGGCTTTTGATAGTCTCGACGTCTCAACCACCAACTAAACAAAAAGGGACGCGGGCTGACCTCCCGAACAGAAACACGAAAGTACAGTACATACCGGTATCGTCACTTGCTCGTCGTGCACCTCTCTATTGTCTCTCTGTGTAGAAAAGGAGAATGAATACTCAGCACTCTGATTCTCAAAGATGCAACCTCTTCAAGACTCCCCAGTCCCTTATTTTCGTCCCTATTCCAATTTTTATAGGGGTTTGTGGAGCTTATCCAAACCACCACGTACGCTGTGAAGATGTACGGTGTTAGATACTCATCAAGTCCGGATTTCAGCCCCTAACCCAACTCACCTAACTGCTTTTGCCCGGCCCCCGGCACCGCCTGAATCAAATCCCGTGGTCTACTATCTTCTTGCAGATATCTCATGCCATGCCAGGGCCTCGGTGATTTCTAGCGGACCAAAAGGACGCATTTTGTCCCCTTCGTAGTTCGACTATGGCGTCGTTCACCACCTGGCAATCCCCTCGTAGAACTATGCTCTACCTATGCCCTAAGAAAAAGGCCAAAGCATTCCACAGCACTTTGGGGCCTCCCACACCGAGCTTTGGCCCCGTAATTTGATCCTGTCTCGCCGTATGCCCCTAATACTGCTGATTGTGAAAGTCTCATCGAGGCCAACCTCCCCATAATACGTATGACGATCGCCATCATGATCACCATGAGCACGAGTCATCACACCTCTTCATCAGGGAAGAATTCGTTCACCATGCAATGTACAAAATGATCTGTTCCGAAAAGTCGCTTAACAGCTAAACTGGCTCCTCCAACAATTTTTCTTCTTCTCACCCTTCCTTTCCTAAAACTCAAAAAGCCACTCTCGCAGTTGGGTTGAAAGGCAACAATACTCTCGCGCGGATAGCCAACAAGAACACAAGTCACTAGATATAATCGACGCCGCAACCGTCCCTCTCTCTGCGGTACCTAGGTAGGCTTTTGCGTGTAAAGTCCGCTCGGGCCTAGATTCCCAGGTTTGGATGCAAGATATCGCCTGCTTTGTTTGTCCTTGGCCCGTTGACCATTTGGCTTGGAGCGTTTTGAACATGTTTACAAGTCGCGGGCGTGTTAGGCATCCCTATTACGTAATACGGGTCCCCCCGCTGTACACTTAGACTCTTCCCATCAGCTAGCGCACGCTACCGTTTCTTCTCAACAACAACACACACACGCTTCTATATAACATAATCAAATAGACTGGCTTTCCACTAAAGACCTCGTCCATTCAGTGTTGGAAGCTATTATAACGTACGCTTGCATTACATAGTAGCTACGCTTGTCCTTTAATTTCATCGAAAGAACCCAATTCAAGCTCCTTGCCTCGCTAGCAACCCCTCTTTTTAAACAACCTATTAAACAAACAATCAAACAATTAATGATTGACAACTTAACTTAATCCACTAGCAATAAAAAGCCCTTATAAGTTTACTTATAATATATTTTTCTTTTTTAATTGATAAAGGTTAATTAGCTAAAGATTTTAGCCTTATTAAAAGAATATTCTTTTAACGACTTTAAAACAATCTTCCTTTCCCTAATCCTTATGCACTTTCAGCTTATAAAATCACACTTAATTAGATTAACTACGCTAAAAAAACTCTAGATAAAACCAGTCAACTAAAATCATCTTAATCTTATTTACCTTTAATAAACGTTAATTATATATAAGCACTTTTTCCTTTTTTTCCTTTAAATAGCTTTGAGCAACCCACTAAGATTACGACAATTATAAGCGCAATAGCTTCTGCGATTTATATAATAATCCCCGCTAGCTCTTGCGATAAAAGTCTAATTAAACAACTTTAATTGCGCTTATTATTTAAGCGAAAATATTGTTTTTAATTTATTTAAAGAATAGTGGCTGCTAAAGTAGAAAACGCACCTTTAAAGCTTCCCTACATTTCTAGCCTAATAGCAAAAACTAAGCGATCTACCTTAGTTTAAAAAACCTAAACCACAATCTTAGCTTGCCTTTAAACTATCTTTTTTATTACAATCTAGCATTAAGTCAACAAAGCAAGCTTTAAATATGCCTGCCTTAAAAATAGTCGCTAATATTAAAGAAAGCGCGCTTAATTGCATTAAATACTTAAAGCTTTCATTGTCTAACGATACTAATATTATTCAACGTTTATTTAAATAGCAAAAACCTTTAAAAGAGTCTATAAAGCAAGAATAATAAGCTAACAACGTTTTAGTTTATATATCTTTTAGCTTTCTCTTACAAAGCATAACTAATTCTTTTACTCTACTATATACTTTAAACCTATCTCTGCCTTTATAGGCATTTACCTCATTTCCTTTATATTTGCCTTCTAGCTATTCTAGTTTCTCTAACTCTTAAGTCAAAGCTATTTTTTCTGTTTTGCCATTTTTAAAAGGTCTATATTTTAGCAGCTATACTAACAATAATAACAACTCTAATTTTAATTTTAATCTCTTTTTTAATCCTAGTATATTTGCCTAACTTAATACTATAGCTTTTGCTTTAAGTGGCTTTAGCAACCCTCTACTAAACTTTAACTAACCTTTTATAAGCCAAGCTTTTAAAAATCTGCCTATTTAACCCTTTGTTAGCGATTAGACTCTTAGAGGACTGTCTATCTAACCTGTCCTTAGAAATCGCCCTTTTAGAAACTAAGTCTAGAAACCTCTCTACTTTTACTTAGACCTTTAATGCAACGCTATTATTATTTATACGGTTAAATAAGCTATAGGTTTTAGTATATTTACAAAGCTTTAACCTACTATAACTTAACTTATTTCTTTTTATATCTGCGAAATCTTAGCTAAAGATACTAAATGCATTTAATAAAAATAAATGTTATAAGCTAAACAACACCTCTAAAGTAACTTTAACCCAGCGTTAAATCTAACCTGGTTTTAATATCTCTTTAAGAGATTTTTAAGCAGCGTTACTCTCTAATCACCTAGTTGCTATACCTTAAAGATTTTTAAGCGCCTATTGAAACCTTCGGCAATGCATCCCTCAATTAAGTGTTAGCGCCCTAACTATCGAAAATCTTAATCTCCTTATCGTTAGCAATTTTAACAATTATCTTGCCCTAAAAACTAGCGATTAAAATCAAAGATAAAAAGCCATCTATTCCAACAATGCTACAGCCGCAAATCTTCTTACCTACGCCATTTCAATAATTATAACTTATATAATTCCTTATACTAAGCCAATATAAAGCTAAAACCAAAAATATTTAAATTTAATGGCAAAATAATTAATAATTTTATTGCTAAGATTAAGCATTTAACTTAAATTTACAGAAAATAAGCAATGCTATTTAACTTTTCTATTAATATTATCAACAAAAATAATACTAAAGGTATATACTAGTTTATATCTTTATTGCAAGCTTAATATGCAAGGTTAAGCTATAGCCTAAGCAATTAGCCTAAGAAGCTTTAAAGCTAATTCTGCAAAAATCGCAGTAATTTAATAAAGCAGGCCAATTTGCTAGTATATACATTTAATAATAAGGACAGATTGCTTCTTTAAACCTACATTAATAAAAAAATCCACCTTTATAATAAAGCTAGAGACATAAACAAAAATGCTTAAATTTATTATATTTATGCTTAAATAAATCTTTTGCTGCAAGTAGCTATTTCTCTATATAAAAACAATAATATGCTAGCAGAATTCCGCCGATTAATTTAATATAAGCAGTATAATATTTAATAAAAGTAATAAAAAGAAAAGAAAAAAAACAACGCCTTTAAAGACTAACTATGCAGCCTTTGCAATTAAGTAAGCAATAAAGCTTAATATAATAAACCTTATAATAATTATAACTATAGCAATTTATATAATAACGCTAGCTGCAATAATTGCAACTAAAACCATAGTTATTAAAATAATTACAATGGCAACGATGTTAAACGTTGCAATTTACCTGCTAACCAAGATTAAGATGCTAGGAAATTTAACAACAAAAGCTTCTACGATAACAAGGGCTACAACCAGAGGGCATCCAAAAACAGAGGGCAGTTTAATGTTAAACCTTTTTTTAATTATACTAAAGATTTAAACAAACCTACCTACAATGCTAAGTTAAGTAGGTAAAACTGCTATACTTATATAGATAATGTTAAGCCTATGGTTAAAGCTTATTTTATAAGCTTAAATAATAATTATTAAAATAAGTTTATGCTATAGAAGATTACTAATAAAATTTATAGATTTTATTAAATAAATAACGCTAATTATGCCAACTTTTTCAAAGATAATATTAGGCACTCTAATAAAGAGCCTGATTTAGAAAAATAATTAAGCGGCAGGCCTAGGGGACGCCTCTGCTATTGTAGCAGCAGTTTTCCCTTATCGCTTTTATTATTACTGATATATTTACTATGCAGCCTGCCTTTGTGCCTAAACTTATTTCTATTAAATAAATTATCAATAGCTTTAAAAACAAACAATACTGCAATATACCCAAACTAATAGTATATCTGCATTAAAAAAAGAGATCAACCTTTACTAATAATAAGGCACCTTTTAATAAGGTTATTAAAAGATTAATTATTATTATTTAGGTTATATAAGGTATATATCGTATGCCAATACCAATATTATTACCTGCTATGTTTATTTAAAACCTTTTATATTTTAAGCATTTGCAAATTATTATTTATTTACTTGCTAAAAAGCATTTTCTTAAAACACTAGATACTGCTTTCTTTATTAGTCTCATCTTAAAGCAAACGCTTATTTCTTATTACCTAACTTATTCTTTATTTATACTTAATATGCTTATTTATTTTAATAGCATTAGGAAAGGCCTAAAATTTACCTACTTTGTTAACCTGCTAGTTAACTTGTTTAATAAAGGCAAAATATTATAAACTGTTATTGAGAGGGCGTATCTTGTTAATGATCTCTTTTGTGGCTTTTTATTAAGCCTAAGCTTTCTTAAAGGCAATTGCCTTTATATATTCTAAAGAAATAAAAAATGCAATAATACTCTTTGTATTAATAATACTAACAAAGAAATCTAAGCTATTTGCATTAAGGCTATAAAAGTAAAATAAAAGATAGCATAACTTAAAGCTGCTAAAAACGTTATTTTACTGCTGAAAGAAAGTTATATTATTTAAATTTAATATTAACCCTTGCCTATATATTTAAACGAATATTTTATTAATCCTATCTCTATTATTAATCTTTGCAAAATAGCATATGCTTCTTTTTTTAACGCTTACTTAGACAAATAAATAAACTTTGTTTAAATTTTTAACTTTAGCAAAATATTTATTACTTTTTGCAAAGAATAAAGTTTAGGAGTATTGCAAAGAATAAAATTAACCTGCGACGCAAAAATATTCCTTATCTTTAAAAATAACAAAACCAACATCACTGCTATTCTCATTATTAACCTTTTAGGAAATGAGCCGCTAAAAAAAAAACTAGAAAACTGCTACCTAAATAGATATTTTTTCTATTTACCCACACTAAATCCCAATTTTAATGTTAATAAAGTAAATATTTTTGATTGTTAAAGCCTAGAACTCAAAAAAAAAATTTGCCAATTTATCCTTTGTTATTATTGCCTATTTAGTCTTTGTCTTAAACGATTTAATAATAACGTTAATATAGAAATCTCCTTTAAAAAAGACGCTTAATTAGACAACCTTCTCTAGCAGCCATATAACCTTTCTAAGAAAAACTGCTAAAATTTTAACCTTATTATAAACCCCCTTAAAAATGCCAGAGTAGTAGAGAATATTCCATTGGGAAACATTTGCCCTGCGGCTTTGCCAGCTTTTTTAGTATATTGCAATAAAAAACTTTGTATAATCATCAACTTATATTATATTAATTCAAAACTGCTTTTTTATAATTATCTCCTACTATGCTAAAATAACATTTTAACATCTCTTAGAGGCTATTTTATTTTTATTATTATAGATATGCTCAAAGGTTTCTTTTAATAGCCATTAGCAAAAAAAAATAAATGGAAAACAATCTTTGTCTCTCTTTATTAAAAATTGCAACGCCTTATGATTGCTTTTATAAGCCTTATAATTACCCTAAGTTTCTTTTAACACTATATAAAAACTTTCTTTAGGCAGTATCTATAGCTTTTTATCCTAGTTTATATAAATAATATTATTATCTTTTTTTGTATTATTTAAAACTACCTTAGTTATCTTAAAATAATTTTTACTATTTTAAAAAACTTTGGTTATATTATGTTTTTTGCAAAATACCATTTTGCCCAGCAAAGTATTTATACTCTAAGCTATTATATCTCCTATCTAAGTCTTTTAATTATAGAGAAAAAAACAAAGGCTATTAAAAATTTAGCTATGCTAATAAGCTTAAAAACCTTTAAATTAAAGCTTGGTTTCATAGGGTATTATTAAAAGTTTGTCTTTAACTATGCAATGATTGCTGATCCCTTTATTGAGCTAAAAACTATTAGATTTAAAAGCACCCCTTTAAAAAATTACCAATATAAAAATTAAGCTAAGCATAAAGTCTTTCCTCTTAAGGCAGCGTTATTATTTATTTTGCTGCTAATAAAACAAAAATTTAAAAACTAGCAAAAGTGATAAAAGTATATTAATATTCTTTAGAAAAAAGCATAGACTGCTTAGGAGAAATTAAAAAACTGTTTAATCAGCGTAGTTAATCTAGCTTTCCCTAACTATTCCAAGCTATTTTATCTCTATGTAAATATTAGCGCTCTTGGGATTAAAGCTGGCCTATACTAAGTTTAAGATAATAAGCGTAATTAACTAATTTTATTTTTATCTTAAACTTTAATTATAGCAGAGAAAAATTACTTTGCACTAAAACTTAAAGCCTTAAGATTAGTTTAAGCTTTTAAAAAATGCTTTTATTACCTAGATTATAGCAAGATTATTATTATTATTAACTATAAATTAATTATAAACGCCTTTAGTTTTAAGAACCGCCTGCCCTACAATATTTATAAGATTACAAAGTAGAGGCTTTTTTTTAACTATTTTGCTTATAATCTATAAGTAGTATATTGGCTAAATAAGCATTATATTAATGTTAATGCGCTATTATACCTTCTTAAAACTAGTAATAAATCTATCTTTTTTATAATACAAAGCCTTATTTAATATATAACCAAACTGCTAGTATATATATATATTATTATATAACATTAAGCTTGTTTTTTAGCTAAATTATTAGCAAAGATAAACTTTATTAAAAATCAATAACTAGCCCTGCCTAATATAACAATAGCTACTATTACTAGCCTACTATTAATCCCGCTTTAACTTTAAGCTAATCTAATTAAAGACTATTAATTAGTATATTCTAAGCGCCTAAAGACTTTTGTTATTAAAATATAATCTATATAACCTTAGGTATTAAACTAAATTAAATAATTAATTTCAACAATTCTACCTTTGCCAGCCAATATAAAACTAACTTTTAATCTATCCATACCTAAAATCAACGTCTTTAAGCATAATAAATAAATTATAAGTACTTTGCAACTTTTACACAGCTAAACCAAGGATTTGGTTAAGGCACTTAAAATAAACCCGTCCTTTAAAGGTATTTATCAGCGCATTTTTACCTTGGCAAAAGATATAGTTAGCGATAATAATAGGCTACGCCTTAGCATTTACAACTTTTATTTATACTTTAAGACTTAGTTATTATACTTTATAGATAAAAAAAAAACAAGGCTTATTTTTCCTGCGAAAATAATACCCTATATTATGCATATAGCTTATAATAAGCGTATGTATATAAGCGAAAACTGCGTTTATTATTTTCTTTATAATATTATTTTCTTTTATAATATGCAAAAAGCTATATATAAGCATATTATAGCCTACGCTATCTATAGTTTAACTAAACAATCAAAAAAGCCTAAATTTGGCAATCTCGTTTTAATTAATACTTTTAACATCTCTATTTTAATCATCTGCCTAGACTTTATTATCAGCCTACCCCCCTTTTTTAAAGGTAATAATTTTATTTTAATTATAACTTGTAAAATGTTAAAGTTTATAATTAAATTGCTAAGCAAAGTTACTTGGATAAGCAAATAATGAGCAAAGGCCTACATTAAACGCATATATCCTATATAGGGTTTTCTTAATATGTTTATATTAAATATAAACGCAAAGTTTACCAGTAAACTTTAAGCAAAACTTTGTAAAGTTACTAGCATACAAATCTGTATAACTGTTGTGCATTATCCTTTTGCTAATAGCTAAGCTAAGAGAATAATTTAGATAGTAACAATTGCCTTAATTGCAGTAATAAAAGCCTTATATAATTTTTACCTATAAAAAGATAATCTCCCTTATATTTTCTTCGTTATAAACACCTTTTGCTTTGCTTTTACTAAATAAGTTCCCTCTATTGTTTTATATAATTGCTAGCTTTGCAACTTTAACCTACCTATCCCTAGCGCTATCCCTCTGCAAAGCTTTGCTTATTAACGTTAGATAGCACACAAAAAGGCCGCTAAGTTTATCTAAATAACTTAAGCAAGAATAAAAATCTACTATAATAATTGCCATACTAAGCTTTTAATATTATAAAAGAATAACTATATTTATATTTAACTTACTAAGCTAAACGCCTATAAATATTATCTAAACTATTAAACTAAGCTTATATTTTGCAAAATAAGACTATTCTGCATTTTTAAAAAAATTAGCAAATTTAAATACTAAGTTAATCTGCCTATCTAGCTTAAATAAAACCCTAATATCTCTATTAAATACTTTACTTCTGTGTTTAAAAAGCAAGCTGCAGCTATATAATCTAGCCTTAGCCTGCTTACCAAAAACAACGTTAAAAAATTCATTATTAATAAAATTATAAATTATGCTTAAATAAAAAAACTAAGAGAGACTTATAAAATACTTTATTATAAAGTTAAATAATTAGGTTATAAAGGCACTATGTAAAAAGCACACAACTCTTTAATTTAAGACGTCTTTAAACTTATTTAAAAGTACCGTTAAAAATACTATTTTAGCTATTATCCTAAATCTTAATAATATTATTATATATAAAAAGTAGCTTTAACTTTAATAAAACAAATCTAACATTATTAGCTTAGCTAAAAATATTGCGAGCAAATTTAATAAACTTTTTTATCTTTCTTTAAACATTCTCTACTTTAAAATATTAAGATTTTTTTAATAATAATATTAATTTTTACTATTGTTTAAATAAGCGAAAAAGCTGTTGCTTGCTGCTTTTTTTAGCGAGGCAACCAGCAAATTTTAAGGCGTGCTATTAACCTTTCGCTATAAACCAAAACCTAACCCCTATCCTCCTTTTAAACCTTAAACCACCCACCAACCTTATAAAAATATAAACTCTAAATTATACTTAAACTTTTTACCTTTATATAACTATTTTATTTTCTTTTTTATAAATAAAACAACTTAATTAATCTCTTATTACCCTGTATAATTCTGCCTTTAATATCACACTCTTTTATTTTATATTTTTCTTCTTTTAAACCTAACTCTATTTATAATTGCAAATATAAGCATATGTAAGCATCTTTTAAACCTTACTTTCTTTTAATTAAATAAGATAATGTTTAAAACCTTTAACCACTGTTGTTTAAGCAATTTGCTACTTTAAGCATATAAAACTAAAAATAACAATTATTTTTATTTTCTATACTTTAACAAAAACATTGCCTAAGTTAATTGCAACATTTGCTTATAAAACGCGCCTAATTGCCTTAAATAATGCTTTAATATATTTACTAATAACAACAGCATTTACTATAATATGCAATTAAATTTAACTCTTTATAAAATATAACCCAAGGTTAAATATAGCATTAGTGGCTAAAAGGTTATAGTTTGCAGCTTTTTAAAACACTGCTTTTATAAGTTTTAATATAATTATCTTATTATAGGCAATAAAACCATATAACTCTTACCTTTAATGCTGTATATTAACCTTAACCTTAGCTAATTTGTTTTATAAGCCTGTATATTAATAAATAAGTACTGCAGCTTAATAATAGATAACGCTGCTTAGCATAGCAAAGAACTAGTTTTAAAAGCTATGCGCAGTGCATTGTTTTATAGTGGCTAAATTATAGGCGCTTAATAATAAAATTTGCTGCTGCGCTTTAAACGCAGCTGCCTTACCTCTTCTCTAATTCTTCTTGTAAAATATCTTTCTAACAAACGTATATTTATTGGTTATCTAGCCTTTTTAGCTGCAAATAAATAGTTTAATAAAGACTATAATAATAATGCTATTGTTGCCTTAACCTCTATTAAATATATTAACCTATGCTAATGTAATATTAAGACTAACCTAACTATCTATTTTAATGAGCTTTTGCAGAGTAGTGCTTTAAAGCACGTTAGTATTAATGTTACTGTAAGCAACAAAGGCATAATAAAACAATAGAAGAAAAACTAGTTTTAAAACGCTGTTACTAAGCATAGATTTTTTATTTGTGCTTATAGCCTTTTTTTCTTTTATAACATTATCTTTAAAAATATCCCTTAAGTAGTTACTACCAAGAATCTAATAAAATTATAAACCCTAGCTAAGCTAGGCAATCATTCTATGCAAGCTGCAGAGAATGTTAATGCTATTATAAATATTAAAAATAAAAACGCGCTAGTTATAAAGGCAATTGTTTTTAGCAAAGTTGTGTATATTAAACAATTATACCCCTATTATTACATTATCTTTAACAATAATTAATGCAATACTCTCTATTGCAATTTTATAATAAATAAAATTAGCAATAATCTGCTAATAATACTTAGCATAGTCTTATACATTTACGCTTATCTTTATTAAAGCATATATATTATATTAAAGTATTTAATACTACTTTATAATAAATAAATCTCTTTTATCACTGTGCACATTTCTTTTACATCTTTTTTAAAGCTGATTAACGTAAGCAATATAATAGCAAAATAAATTTGCTATTATATATAAAGTATTAAATTGCTAAATAAGCAAACTTAAAACGCTTGCTATTTATCTTTTACAGCAATTATATTACAATTATCTCTCTACTATAATTGCATAACTTAAGCAAACTTATTGTGCGTAAAATTTTCCAATTTTATTAGCATTGTTTAATATATTGCAAACTAATATATAAAAAATATAGTGAGATTTAAGATTTTTATATCAGCTACTTAGAAAAATTTTAGGTTTTAGGCCATTATACTCCCAACTCTATAAGCTTAAGCCTAAGGCAACCTGCTTTTAACTATTTATATAAAATTAACTAAATTTTTTGTCGTTAAGCTAAAAACCTTTAACTATCTTTTTTTAATAAATATGTATTAGCTAAAGCCGCTGCTAAAGTTTAACTTGGTTACCAATCAAATTATTATACTCTTAAATACTATTTTACGTAAAGTATATTATTAGCAAATATTAGCAAACAAGTTTGCTAACCAATGTATTAAGATTTTACTCTAATTAGTCAATAAAACATAAATTAAAATACTATACCCTACCAACTCTATAGAAAAAAAGATGATAAAACTGCTATATATTTATTATATAGTGGTTATCTTATACAATAATATAAAGCACTTTATTAAAACTTATCCCTTGCTAGGCATAGCAGTGTCTTGCTAGATTAAGATCTATTTTACTGTTATAAAGTAAACTACCGTAGACTATATTAATAATAAATATTGCAAAATTATAAGCTTATAAATATATAAGGCACTTTTAAAAGCTAAATATTATCTTATACTAGATTATTAGCTATTAAAGAAAGGAATAAAAAAATTTAAAAATACTTAAAGCACGCTTTAAAAATGTTGCAAAGCATTTAAATGTAAAATGTATTTTATTAATGCTTATGCATATATTAGCTCTTTTATGCGCACAGCGGTAATGACGGAATTTATAACTAAAAAGAAAGCTATTAATTAGCAAAATAATATTATCTAACGCTTAGTAAAGCGTATAAAATGCTACTAAGATATTAATATAAAGGGTAAGGTTATCTGCAAACTTAGTTCCAAATAAAAGAAATATATTATTAAATAGTGCATATTTATACTCTATATCCTAAAACTACCTTCCCTAATAAATTTAACAGCTTTAATATAGATAAGCATTTGTTATAATATTAATAAACCTTTAAAAAAGCTAGGCAAACTTTATTTCCTCTTATGCCTACCTAGGAAGCTAAACTAAAATAAAAAGAATAGATAAGCCTTATTTATTTACCTAAAACTGCCCGCTATGCCTGCAAAATATACCTTAGGTAAGAAATACATTGATAAGCTTCTCATCGTTATGCATTGCATCGTTTAACTAGCTATCTTTTAATTTATAATCAATAAAATTACGGCGACTAAGCGCCTCAAAAGCCTAAAAAGGCTCTCTAACTTTTAAGCATAAGCAATAAATAAATAGTTCGCTATATTGCAAAAACTATTAATTACCGCTAACCTTTTTGCTATAATCCTATTATTAAATTATATTTAATACCACCTAACCTAACAGCTTGCCGTTAGTAATTAATATAATCTCAATAACCTTATCTCTAATAACTATTTTATTTATTAAAAAAAATAGCAAGATACTTTAAACAAAGTTAACCCTATTACTATCTGCGCATACTAAGTTTATTAAAACGTTTATTTAAAGAACTATATTTATATAGCTTTAAAATTTAATCAAAACTAGCTACAAGCTTTTTTTATACTTAACAAGGCGCTCTATAGAAACCTTTTCATCTAAGGTTGCCCTAATAGCAAAAAGTTTTATATTGCTAAATTTACTATAAGTATTATTTAAGACTTTAAGCTATGTACTATAAATGCTATCTCTCAATACCTTACCCACTTACCTAAGATATTAAAAGATATAGAATAATAGACTAAAGTTAAGCTGCTTTAGCCTAACTATAATAAAAACATTACTTAAACTATACTTAAACTTTTTATTAAATTAAACTACTTATTAAAGGATAGAAGCATAAGCTTAGAACCAGAGTTATATAATGTACTTTAAGATATAGAAGATATAGTGGCTTTCCTACTACTGCAAAATAGTCCGCCTTTTAATATAGTGCGAAATATTATAATAAGATAAGATTCTGTTTTATCTACTAATGAATTCTTTATGTTAGTCTTAAAATAAATTGGTGACGAGTATAATATCAATACCTTATATAACCTAGATAATTAGGTCAACGCTGTCTTTATGCTAACCTTTTAAAAAACCTTCTCTTACGCTTCTTATAAAGATTATATAGCTCTGTTTTACAGCCTGCTTTTTAAAAATGTAAAAAAAATCACTATATATAGCTAGTAATACTTTAATACTTAGGTATCTGCTGTTTAATGCGCTATCACTAATAGAACAGATAAAGGTTACAATAATAATAAACTAGCCCCCACTATGCTTAATAATCTTACTGCTAGCACCAACTTTTAAATAGCAGATAACAATAATCTAGCTTGTTTGCTAAATAGCTAATCTATTAACCTCAGCACAGCATTTAGAGATATATATATTAAAAATAGTGACCTAGCTCTAAAAGTAAAGGCCTTAACATTTAAAATAAATGCTAAGGTTATAATTATTATTTAATGCAATAAGCATAGTAAATATATAGCTAAAGACTACTAAAAAACCTCTTTTTAAGCAAACCCTAATCAATAATATATTGTTATTAAGGTAAATAATCTTATGCTTAAAGAAAAAAACCTAATCTAAGGCTTTTGTAGCATAAACCCTAGGATTTATATAACTAATATAACGTTTACCATTAGTGCCTAACTTACTATAGCTTTAAAAATAAAAGATATTATAAAGTTTGGCATAAATTGTAGTTAATATTAACGCACATTAACTAGAGGTATTTATACCTTTAACGCTATAATCCTAGAAATAATCTAAAGTAAAAAGGCTATTCGCTTAACAAAACTACTTAATAAAGAAAGCCAGCTAAATATTTCAGCAAATATCTTTAAAACTAAAGAAATAGGTAAACGCTTAAATAAACTCTACCACGCAATCTTAAAAACTATAAACGCTATCATTTATACGCTAATCATTGCATCTAAAGTTGCAAACAAAGCACTTTTTATACTTATTATTACAATCTTTAATAAAGCTAGTATAATAACCAAAGCTGATTTTATCCTAGTTATATAATAATTCCTTAGCTATTATTATTTCTTTTATATAGGCAATAAAGTATAAAGCAGTATTATTATACTTAGCAATAAGATTTAATATTAATAAAATATAATATTAAAACTTTATAAGCATAAAAAAGCAGATAAGAAAGATTAGCCTTGCAAAACTATAGACTACTAACTTAACGCAGATATATAAGCCTTTACTATCCCCTTTATTTACTAAATACAAACTTTAATATTAAAATAAATCAACCAAGCTACTCTCTATGCCTTACACACTTAAATTAATCACCAACAGCAGAGTAAACTAAAACGCATCGCCAATATTATCAGCTATAACAGACGTATAAAATTAGCTTTTAACCCCAATAATCTTAGCCCAGCAGCTTAACACTTACAACGCTTCTTTAATCTATAAATGCTCTGCAAAACACTAAAAGATAAAAAAAATTACATAAGCAGCACTTAGGCTACTATTTAGCATAAAGAAACGCCTATTTAATCCAAGATAAGCTAAACAAACGCTTCCTAGATCAATCTAACACTGCACATCGCTTCCTAAATTTACATTATTAGTTTGCAAAATAACAAAGGCAAACTAATATCTATTCTTATCTCTACTTTATATGCCTAAGCTGCTTGCAACCTTTAACGTACAGCTGCAGCTATGTTACCTTGGGAGATTTGCAAAGATAAACTTTATATTAAAATAATCAATGGCGCTTAAAGCTATAAATTTAATATAGTTATCACCATCTTTATAGCAGAACTAAATGGTAGATTTTTATAGAAAATAAAACAGCCTATTGTTGCTTTAATGCAAAGTTGTCTAGCTGTAGTAGATATTTTGCTTAAAGACTTATATACTAAGCTAAGCTAGATTTAGCGCTACTTTATAGTATACTGCAACATTTAAAAAAAGCTTTAAGCTATTTACATTAAAAAAAGAGATTGGATTATTTTGTTAAAGATTACTCTTATATTAGCCTTAGACTAATAAAAGTTTAAAAGTCTATTTTGCCTTAACTATTCTACCTAAGGTTATTATCTATGTAACTATAAAATTAAAACCACTAAAAGCCTACTTGTAAACGCCTTAAATATTTTATTATAGCATAAAAATGATAACTTTATAGTTAACTTTAGCTAGCGTTTTAAAACTATTTTAAAGGTATATCTATTTAAAAACTAAAAATGTAATATTACTTTAAAAGAATATAAAGCGACCTTTGCTTAAAAGTTTAAAAACGTAAATAAAACTAACGTTTTTAACAATCTAGACTAACTTATTGCAGAAATTGCCCCTAAAGCACTAATT
This sequence comes from Dendrostoma leiphaemia, assembly GCA_026120015.1. Taxonomy (NCBI): domain Eukaryota; kingdom Fungi; phylum Ascomycota; class Sordariomycetes; order Diaporthales; family Erythrogloeaceae; genus Dendrostoma; species Dendrostoma leiphaemia. Next base: position 86,852 of record JALRMF010000105.1, on the reverse strand, counting down.
TATAAGTATACTAGGAATATAATCTAAAATAAACCTAATATTTAGCCTAATAAAGCAGTTAAAAACACTAATGCTAAAGATGCTAATAATCTTAATATTAACAAGGATAATAATAATTAAAATAAAGAACTTTATATATATACTATTATAGCTATTAAGCGCTGTAGCCTTAAATAATTTAACTTTGCAAAAATTTACTTATTAGCCCTTATAAATAATTAAGAGACCTTAATTACTTTTAATACTAATATAGCCAAAGCAAACGCTATATTTAAAAATAACTTATAGCAGAAGACCGCTATTATAGATTAAAACAATTTTAACGCAGAAGCTTAGCAGACTACTGCACTTAACACGCAGGATCTAACTATAAACTAAAAACCTGCTGCCAACAAAATAATTATTAAAAATAACGTTTTAAACAAATCTAACGTTTTTACAAATAAGAATAATAATGAAAATAATAATAATAGCATTATTAACTTAAATGAAAAATAGACTGCAGCTTTAAGCAACGTTAATTTAATTGTAGAATAGGGCTTAGCACTTATTGCTTCTAACGCTAACTTAACCGCTAAATAAAGTTTTACCAACGCTAACCCAACTGCTAAATAAAGTTTTACTAACGCTAACCTAACCGCTAAATAAAGCTTAGCTTTTATTAATAATAATGTAACTAAAAAATAAGGCTTAGCTTTTACCAACGCTAATATAACCAAAAAATAAAACACTAATAATTAAGCTTTAGCACTTAAATAATTTAAAAATTACGCTAATAATAATAATATTATTAAAAATAATTCCACTTTCGCCAACAACGCTGCTAATACTTTTGCCAACAATACTGCTAACGCTTCTGCCAATAATGCTGCTAATGCTTCTGCCAATAATAATTATATTAACAATAAAACCGCAACAGCAATTTAAACCCAAACTAATAATAAGATAGACTCTGCTTAACACAATAAACTAACTACTCTTTTCGTTAAATAATAACAAAGTTTTTAAAACTAAAGACAAAAAATATAATAGATTAAAAGAGAAATAAAATATCATAGGATAGAAGGAATATCGCGCATAAGGACATGTGCATTTTTTACAAGGGGGGTATGTTAAGCATCTTTATTACGTAATATGGGTCCCCCCGCTGTATACTTAGACTCTTCCCATCAGCTAGCGCACGCTACCGTTTCTTCTCAACAACAACACACACACGCTTCTGTATAATACAATCGAATAGACTGGCTTTCCACCAAAGACCTCGTCCATTCAGTGTTGGAAGCTATCGTGACGTACGCTCGCATTACAGGGCGCGCCTGTCCTCGATACCCCCCCCCCTCTGCTTGTCCCCCGCGCGTTCCGACCCCCTTTGTCGACGTTCGGTCTGAGTTGGCCAAGTCTACGTCGTGACTCCTCTGCCTTTCCGACGCGTGCTCATATGTCGCAATTTGCTGAGACGTCGTCTTTTGCTGTGTGGCCTTTTGTTGTTCTCGCCTTGTTTCGTCCCTTCCCCTGCTCGCTCTCCATGTGAGGCGCCCAATACGGTTCTTCTCAATCCAGAAGGCGATGGCCATTGGGTATTGACCAAGGTTATCTCAAGCAATGCAACACGATACCTAGTTAGTCTCTGCGATGCTCGACTCCAACTTCCTTGCGCGAGCTCCGCCTGCTTGTTGGCATCATCAATCGGCCCCGGGGGGGGGGGGGGACGGCTCCGCATAGCCCTACAGGGGAAAGAAAAAGTCGATATAGACTTTAACCGTGCACCAACTCTCCCATACGCAATCGCCTGTCTGGTCAGAAACGGTCTTATTGAGCCATGGCGACTCTTCAGCCAAGAAGGGAGGCGGGAGGGAGGGTCGCTCCAACAACTCTCTCTTGTTTCGTCACATGATGTCGAGGAGTCGAGTGCTTCCATCTGCTCTGCACAATGCAGCCTTCTGGTCAAGAATATCTAACTAGATGACCCAGGTCTGAGAGACCAAGCCGACGGAAGAGACTTTCGACTCAAGACAGGGTGGAAGTATGCTTGGAACATTCATCCATGGAAGGGGAGACCGCTCGAATAACGCACCACGGATAATAGAGGTCTTTGATGAGATTCGAGTCAAGAGGGAAAGAAAAAGAAGGACCAACAGAAGAAAATTATACTTAACCTGCAAGGCCGACCGCAACGGCTGGCGACTGGGAGCCGCTCAAACCACTGCAACAGAATCGATGCAATGCCAACAGCCACAGAATACCACATACTACGCTGTCTCGAGCTGTCATACTCGCCCACCCAGCCCGTCTTATTACGTGAGAAGCATGCTCGAGGCACGTTATGAGCAGAATCATGCATGTCCCCACGTACAGTGAGTTCCGAGCCCGCGACAGTGCTTGGACCCACTAAAATGCCCCGGAATTGCTAGCGCTTACAGTGGCCGACCCTGGCTCCGGAACGGGCCTCACGGCATCAGTGCTCCGGATGGCGCAATCCGAGTCAGGTCCGGATTTACAGCTCACAACAACGTTTACTGATTAACCAAATGTCAAACATACATTGAATCTCAGATTTGAGGGGTTTCGCCTTCAGCACTTCTGCCACTTCAGACACCCATCCCGAGCTCCAGGACGGAGAACCGACGGCCGTAATGCATATGCGCCCCGCTCTTTGGTCAGCCGCGCTGGTCGCGACAGCGAGGGCGGTTGTCTTAGACGACGGCGGAGAGAGCCAGGCGGTGCTCAAGGAATCGAGCCCCGGCAGCGGCAGCAGCAGCAGCAGCAGCAGCAGCCACGCGGAGGCGCACAAGAAGAATGTAGTCTTCATCCTCTCGGACGACCAGGACGCGGCGCTGGACTCGGTCGCCTACATGCCGCTGTTGAAGAAGCATCTGGCCGACCGCGGCACCACCTACACAAACCACTTCACCACGACCGCGATATGTTGTCCTTCACGTGTGTCACTATGGACGGGAAAGCAGCCCCATAACACGAACGTGACGGATGTAAATCCTCCGTATGGTATGTGTGGTCCTCCTCTCGGTCGACAGAAAAAAGGAGAGCATGCGTTGACAATCTATTGCAGGAGGGTATCCCAAGTTTGTGTCTCAGGGACTGAACGACAACTACCTCCCTGTGTGGTTGCAGGAGGCAGGCTACAACACATACTACACGGGGAAGCTCTTTAACGCGCATGCCACGTCAAATTACGATTCGCCTTTCCCGGCAGGTTGGACCTCAACAGATTTCCTGCTCGATCCTGGCACGTATTCCTACCTCGATCCGATTTATCAAAGCAACCAGGATGTGCCAGTGCATCATCACAACGAGCACACGTCCGATCTCATCACCAGCAAGGCGCAGGGTCTCCTCGACGAGGCAATAGCCTCAGACAAGCCTTTCTTCCTCGGCGTGGCACCCGTGGCACCCCATTCCAACGTTGACGTCAACAGACACGCGGGTCCGCCGAAGATGACAGAGCCCGTCCCGGCAGAGAGGCACGCGGACCTGTTCGAGGACGTCAGGGTGCCGAGGACGGAGAACTTCAACCCGGACACGCCGTCCGGCGCGAGCTGGGTCCGGAGCCTCCCGCGGCACAACGCCTCCTCGGTGGAGTACCTGGATCACTACTACCGCCAGAGGCTGCGGGCCCTGCAGGCGGTGGATGAGCTGGTCGAGAAGATTATCATCCAGCTCGATGACGCTGGCCTCTTGGGGGACACGTACGTCATCTACAGCAGCGACAATGGCTTTCACGTCGGTCAGCACCGGCTGCCCCCCGGCAAGATGTGCGGCTATGAGGAGGACATCCGCGTGCCTCTGATCGTCAGGGGCCCGGGAGTGCCCGAGGGACAGAAAGAGGACGCGGTCACCACCCACATCGATCTCGCGCCCACCATATTGAGGCTAGTCGGGGCGGACCCGAGGCCCGACTTTGACGGCGCGGCGATTCCACTCGGTCCAGATTCTGCGGGCGGTCCGGCATGTGAGTCGTGGGAAGCAAAGCGCCACGAGCACGTCGCCGTCGAGTATTGGGGCTTCGCTCTTGCTGAGGGCGAAGGAGGCGGGTTCGGTAAGTTCCCATGGAGCCAACATGCGCACACTCTCCAGGGTTTGACTGATACTAATTATTGTGCTCGATAGATGGTCAGGGCCACCTCGTTGTTTTGAACAATACCTACAAATCTGTGAGAATCATTGGCGATGACTACGATCTCTATTACTCCGTCTGGTGCAACAACGAGCACGAACTGTACAATCTCAAGGTTAGTAGTACCCAGGCACTCTCCGTAGCACAGGAGGGTCTTTTCTGACTTTCTCTTCGCAGACGGATCCGGGACAGCTGCACAACCTCTACCCATCATCCTCCCCGGACTCTGCCGCAGAAACTCGACTGCTCGGGACCGGCCTCGGGCTCGTCATCAGCCGCCTCGACGCCCTCATGATGGTCCTCAAGTCGTGCAAGGGAGAGACCTGCATCGAGCCGTGGAAGGTGCTGCACCCACGGGGAGACGTCGCGAGCCTCTCCGACGCGCTGAAGGTCCAGTTCGATGCCTTCTACGAGCAGCAGACCAAGGTGTCTTTCAACAGGTGTGAGCTCGGGTATATCGTCGACGCCGAGGGGCCGCAGGTGGCGTCTAGTTATCAGTACAGGGAGGGGACAAGCTGGCACATGTGGGTTTAACAGCGTTTTCCGATGACCAGTGGTTGGGTCTGCGAAGACGGAACGTACTGCCATACCGTGCATACCTACCTATGCATATAGAAGGTGGGAAAGGTTTCAAAGCTGCAACAGCGCAGCTCAGAATGAGGGGCCTTGAGAATCTTGAATCAATGTGACCCCAATCTCAACATCTAAGTTGGACTTTAAACATGTGAGCTCATGCACAGAGTAAAGGCGTGGGTGGAAGGGGAGTGAGGCTCGCGCTGCCCAGGTGGGTGAGGTACGGGCGGGCAAAGGGGGGTGCGCTCCTTCAAAACAAATATCATTTAGCGTAAATTGAAATCGTTTACCCAGTGGATAAACCTGGCGAGGCACAAAGTGACCTACACACGCGTATGTTCTTTATCTGGCCCAACGCCAGAGTACTTTGTCGCCGAGGCGGCTTTTCATGCCTGTGTATCTTAGATCTACCTAGGTAATTGTTGCGATCATAATTATTGGATTAAGCCACGTTGGAGCCCAGATTTGTATGAAAGCCTTAAAGTAGAGTCAAGGTAGTGAGCGGCCATGGGGAATTCACACACATAGCCATTCGGAAGTGCACCGCCAGATGTCTCGACCATATCGAACTGCCTCTCGACACGAAGTTCGCTAAGAGTCGGATGGGAACGCCCCGGCGCGTAGGTCTCGATGTGGACAGCCTCATTCACTCGAACGACAGACGAGGCAGAATAAGTCGTCTTTGGGGCTATGAGAGTCTTGCTGCTGCTCTCGGCGTCACTCCATAGCTGCAAGCTGTCGTGAGACTGACCGATACAGTCGAGGGTATTCCCTCGTTCGCTCTCCTCGATGGGTCCCTTGGCCAAGTGCATTTTCGCTCGTCCGCGCGAGGTCCGCCCCAGCATTACGGCTCTGGCCAGTCTTGAGCCGAGTCGGGACCAGAAACCAGGCATATGGCCAGGTAGGATTGATTGGCAGGCTGGGAGGCAACAGCAGAGCAGAGAAACAAACATTTGGATACTACTCCAAATTGCGATCAGGCTGAAAGAGTCTGAGGATGGACATCGACAGTTAGCCAAATCAACCGTACGAGGAAAGCGGAAAGCTGAGTAGCGGAAGAAGAACTCACATAAGACACTTCACGCTGATCAGTACCTAGGTAGACGGATGACACAACAAGAACCATCGATCAGTACTCACAGCGCACCGAGACCAAAAAGGAACCTCAATCTCCATTTTGTAGACGATGGCATCTGGCGAGGTCGAATCATGACCATTGCCAAGAGCCACCATGCCGAAATCGATGGCCGAATTTGGCAACTCGCCTCCTATGATTACACTCCCTTCGGCTGTGCAAATGCCTGGTACATTGGGATCGAAATCTTTGGAGATTGGACGACATTGAAGGGCCTGAAAGATGCAGGCGCATGCAACCAAAACTGTTTGAGCTCCTCCAAGGGCGTATATCCACATCCGATACGGTCGATTGATACCGAAAATTCGATGCTAGAGACCCAAGACATTGAACTTTACGAAGAGCGTGTGAAAAAAGTAAAGGTAGAGAGAAGCCATATCCCACTGTCACGAGTGTAAGTCGCGAATAAACATGAGATGACAGAATAACCTCGAGGAGTACTCTGGGGTAAGAGCAAGATAGGAAGAGGGACCCCTTACATACTTTACGCATGCGCTTGTAGTCGGGAGAGATTCTCTTCAAGCTCGACTGGAATTGGTTCCCCGTTTGAGGTACCTAGGTACTGTCAGTCAATTGCCCCGAATCGTGTCAGCCTTCACACTGAAACCAAGAAATTGAGTCCCACTCACCCGTTAGAGAGGTAGAATCAACAAGGATGAAAAGTACTGTAGCCAACAGCGCCACTTCGTCAGTCGTTAGCAATTATCAAAGTACAAGGTCGCAAGGTACGATGGCGTATCTTCAAAAACCTTCCTTGCTCGAGCAGCCTTGATCACACGACATCGACCGAGACCTAGGTAGAGCCGTGGAGTTTTTTTTTTGGGGGGGGGGGAGGGTGGGCGGTTCCAAGATTGTGACTTACTCCATTCTTCAAAGCCCGGCTTTCGTCCGCCACGATGGATTGCGTAGAAGCGCAACGACATTACTGCGATTCCCTATGGCAGCCCCGCCTGCAGGACACGTTCCCCGTTCGACCGACAGAGCCACATGTCCACGACACCGGGTTCCAGAGGCCCGCGCCGGGGGAGGAAGAACCGCCAGTTGTGCAGCGAGCGGAACATGCCGCCGCCGGGAGGCGTCACCTGTTCCTCCCAGAACCCGTCGCCGCATCCATCGCCGGGCGCCCCCTCTTTCTTCTTCAGCGCGTCAAAGTCCGGAAGGGGCCGCGGGAGCGCCGCGCCGGGCGAGACTTCCCAGCCCCGTCTCGAGCTGCGTTATGCCCGAGGAGGAGGCGCGCTGGTCTGTGAGCGTCGCATAGGCGAGGACCGTTCGCCGCGAGGGCCGCCGGTCGACCCACGGCGCCTCGGACAGGAGACCGCCGCCGCCCTGCCACCAGGGTGAGGTGGAGTGTGGACAGCTGTCTTCCCAGCTTGACGTCCTCTATCGTGACGATACCGGGCCCCGGCAGGGTCCGACCGGGGTACTCGAAGTGCGCCGTGAATACGTCTGGCTGGTTGCGTGAGGCGAGGTGCAGGCTTGCTGCGGCAAGTATGCAGGAAGCCGTGTAGCCGCCGTTGGGGACTGCATACTTAAGTATGTATCTGTTAGCCACAGTCTCGCATCACGCCGCAGGCAGGGCTCTCCTGACGTGGTCGGCTGTGAAAATGAAATAAGAAATTCCCATACCAGCACCGATGCAGAAGTCCTCGACCAGGTGAATTCGATAAGTGTGCGAGCTCAACTTTTCGACCTTGAATCCGTTGCTGCCATGGCTGGCCTCCAGCTCTTTCTCCCTCGGTTATTCATATTCGAGACTGCTCAGCAGCTCTTCACTTTCATTCTTGGCGGTGTTTTGTCTCCCTGTGTTTATAACGTTTTCCACTGTTGAAGCCAAGGTTCTGATTTGCCAATGACACAGACTGTGTTCTATCTAACCCTTCGATCGATATGGCGTTTGAACTTCCATGTCCTGGCCAAGTTTCCGGGCCCGAGAATTGCAGTGGTTTCTGATGTTTGGTACGCCTACAATCTGTGAGTACGCCAATGCAGAATCGATCGCAGGCTATAGTTAATCGGATGTGCAGACTCACAGGGCGTGGGCCCTGGCTGCTTGAGGACGCCCTTAAGAAGTATGGTAAGGGAACATAGTGCGCCGCGTCAAGGCTCAAGACTGCTTTCTGAACAAATCACCAGCCGCTTGACACAGGCGATGTCGTCCGCATTGCGCCCAATGAACTACTGTTTGTGAGACCAAAGGCTTTGGCCGGTAAGCGTGTTCTACCCGACCCATTCATGCAATCGAGCCCCGGAGCTCAGTCGAGAAAGCATAGACAAATACGGCTCCCATCACAAATACGTGGAGCTCTTCCCAAAGACGCAGACCAACAACCACGGCAACGACGAGCACGGTGGTCTCATCTGGGAATGGGATCCCGTGCGACATTGCCAAGGTGGCCAGGCAAATCTCCCCAGCCTTCAGCGGCCGCGCTCTCAAGGCCAAAGAGGCGACCCTTCAGAAGTACGTTGACCTCTTCGTCGACCGCACGCGGATCCTGGGAGGAGGGCCCGAGGGCGTCAGCTTGCCCACGTGGACCAAATTGGTTGTGCGTAGACATCTCTGCTGATATGGCCTACAACCGAGAGATGGACGCTCTCAAGAACAGCAAGTCTTTCCCCCGAGCACTGCTGGTCCATCAGTACTGGTATTGACCCGAGTAGTGCAGAACCCACCGTATCTGGATCTCTTGGCGGGATTCAGCAAGATCATGGTCATGATTCAAATGTCCTGGCGTTTTCCTCTCCTCGGCCTGTCCAAGTACCCAGTCATGTTCACCAAGACGAGACCGCACTCTCACATTAGAGAGCATAGCCGCCAACAGCTGGAGCGGCGGATCCGACGTAGAGATGCTGTTGAACACCTGGACTTTATCGAGCAGCTCATACCAAAGGACAGAGAGCCGCCCAAGAACCCAAAGGAGATGCGCCACCTGGAACAGGTCGCCGGCCAGCTCTTGGCCCCGCGGGCTACAAAGCCCCGGCACTATGGTTCTACGCGACGGTCTACTACCTGTTGGACAGGCCCGCCACCCTGGAGATCTTGACCGAAGAAATCAGGAGCGCCTTCACCGACTACGATGGAATCACCGCCAGCACCGCCGCGGAACTGCCCTACCTGACAGCCTGCCTCAAAGAGTCCCTCCGTATGGTGCCGACGGTGCTCGCCGGCATGCCGTGTGTCAGCCCCGGGGCCATGGTCGACGGGACCTGGATCCCAGCCGGAGTGGTATGCCAGTCCAGCCCCTTTGCCATGCAGCGCGACCCGCAGAACTTCCACGATCCGCTCGGCTTCCGGCCGGAGCGCTGGCTGCCGGCGGGACACGGGCTCTACGACTCGCAGTTCGGCGGTGATGCGCGCAAGGACTTTTTTGCCGTTCAGCCAGGGCCCGCGTATGTGTCCGGGCAGGGAGATCGCGTGGTGGCAGGGCAGGGTCTTCTTGGGCAAGGTCCTGTGGGCGTTCGACTCGAAGCTGGTCCCGGGTCAACAGGTCCGTCTCGAAAGGGACCTGAAGGGCTGGGGCATCTTTGACAAGCCGGCTTTCAGTGTCCAGTTCTTGGCGGCAACGCGGGGGTGAGGGGCATGCTCCTGGTGGTGCTGTAGCTCTCTTGTTTTGTAGATGAGGTCAGGAGCTGATACTAGGTGCTGAGCAATCCACCTACTGCGCCAGTCCCTCATCATACCACTTGAGCACCTTTCCTGGACTGGGCGTCGATTATGACTGAAGAGAAGACATCACGTATGATCGAGTCCTTGGGTTATACTAGTGGGTGACTGCTGGAATAGTAGCCTAGGAACTCCATGGCGTGTCTCCAGTACCTAAGCCTTTCGGATGTGGTCAGTATCTGGGTTCCTCAACACCACGCCGCAAGACTCCAAGATCGGGATGAAATGAGCGCGACGAAGGAATTGTTATGTTGATTCGGCGGCCGGAGTAGTTGCGTATCCCCCGGCTTGCATGTTTTAACATATCTGCGTCAGTATGTGCGTGTGTGTACGCGTGAATATCTGTCTGATGGGCAGTGCAGCAGTGCAGACGACGACCGGTGTGCTGCATAGCCGCCCATTTCATTTCCATTTCTATTTCATTTCTGCCTTTCCTGGTGGCGGGAGGCTTTGACAATACCCAGATAGTTCACATAAGCTCTCGCAAAAGCAATCATGATGAAGAAAACGGAATATCCACACTGTCTCTATTTTCGGGCAAGGGTCAAGTTGGCATGTGTCGACCTCACTCGCCTTCGCCTCCGTTGCCCCGGCCGCGGCGTGGCTGTGACCGGGCCGAGCTCGGATGAAAATTCACTCGCGGCTCGGCTTCAAGGGACGTCACCGTCGGCCGAACGAGAGCACGAAGACTAGACGGATGGCCCGCTGCACGATAAGAATGCATCTTACACAACACCGAAAACCACGCAGGTAAGGGCGTAGCCGCGGCATGCTGTGACACACAAATCGAATACCCCAGCGCCAAGAACGAGTTCTGGTGAGAAGCAGATCCGGGGGGACGTTTTCGGAGAAGCCTCGGGAGCAAGCGAGAGGATACTCTCCCGCCGGCTCGCCAGGGTTCTGCGGACTGCAGGGGAAAGTCGCCCATGGTATCCTGCAATATCGGGAAGGGAGACAGCGTCAAGTGTCAGCCAGCTGCAGGGCCGGGGAAGTGGCTCTGCTCTCGCTAGCTGCAGTGGGCGTGCAATGCGATATGATGTGCCTCGTCCTCGGGCGCTACTCCGTACATTGCAGCAGTTCGAAAGGGCCCATCTCACCAATTACTCGAAAGGGCGCCACCGCCGCGGCGGCTTGTCAGATCTCAGGAAGCGACCGGCTGCTGCACCGAAACGAGAGATGGGATGGAAATGATAAAGGGAGGGCTGGCAGGCTACTACACCGTACCGCGAAGTAGGTTCAAACCCACCCCCGCCAGGTGATACAGCCCTGCAGATGTACCGAAACGGACGACTAGAAGCTTGCTGGCTTCCATGTTGCTTCCCTCGCTGCCGCTGCAGGCGCCTGTCGTCAGTGTGTTCTTCGTACTAGGTATGGTCTGGACCTTGGAGGTCAACCGGTCCCACGTCTTGTCAGTTGCGTCTGTGTGTGATGAAGCTTCCAGATTCTCTCCCTTGCTTTCCGGTCTTCCCAAACCAGCGGTGTGGCAGTGTTTCGAGGCAGGGGGGTTCACGCCATTTGCGTTGCCCCTCGGCATAGCCCTAGGAACGAGCCGCTGAATTTGTTCAATCAGACGGCGGGCCTCCAGCGGATGTCAAAATCGACGGCTCAAGGGACCCGCGGGCTCATCTCCTTGGTCCCAATGCCGCAAGGACGGCACATGGGCTTTCAAGGGCTGAAGGGTCACGATAAAGTTTGTCGATGAGCAGCGAAGCCGTTCCAGGGTCTGGCATTGCTTTGTTGGCAGGGATCCAAAATAGAAGCAAGCACTTTACCATGCCCCCGCATGATCGGCTCGAATTGACCAATCTAGACGACTCCGTCTTTGGATCATGGTCGTCACGAGGCACTGCAACGATGACTCGTTGCGATGCGCCCTGCAGGGCAAACATCCGAGGAGGCTACTCTGAAAGCTCTCGAGACCGTGAAAGCGGCACGGAAAAAAAAGACCGATGTTTGAGACCACTCCAATGCCGGCAGCACGTCAGGCGACTAGTGGGTGGAGCTGACAGGACAGATGTCGAAGCTCCCAACGGCATGCCTCTTCTGTCATCTCACCGGCGCCGACTGGATCCTTCGATGTTGTTGAGCCAAGGTCGTGAAGGCTGGAGTAAGCAGTAGCAGTGGCAGCACCTCCCCATACTAGCCAAATGCTACTTGGAGATCCAATCAGGCTGCGGCGCTTGTTTGGAAGGTGTCCTTCGTTCCTCGCAGCGCCATCGGCCTAATGCCGGTTGCACACACCCTGGGCCTGGGCCCTTCGTGGGCGCCGTTGAATCGATCCCATTCACGCCATTCATCATGCCGTGCGACCACGCATGCGAAAGGTTCTGTAGATCGCCACGACTGCGCCGTCTTTCCATGTTGTGCACGGACGGCGGTGGACGAGGGCTCATCCCCAAATCCATGTAGGTCATTGGTCAAGGCTGGTCAGATGCCGCAAATTCAGACAACAATCAATTTGTACGCAGTGTACGGAAATACCTGCAGGCAGATCGACTTCGAACTCGCGGTAAGAAGCACAGCTAGCAGCTTGCGATGTCTGCAGCAGGGAGCCGTCAGGCCATCCGAAAGATAAGACACTGACCATGGCAGCACTACCTGAAGCCTGAGACCCAACAAAACTACGGGTTACTATGTAGCGATGGTCCAGAATAGACATCAGATTTGCGAGACGAGTGGCAATGAATTGCCCTGGCAGCCCTAGTCACCGAGCACCCAGGCACCTTCCAAGACGATCTGCTCAAGATCTTCGAAAGCATGGCTCCGGAGGCGCCAATGTCGCCCGAGATCCGATGGGGAGCCGCGTTCTGCACGGGTCTTGATCTGGGCAGGCCGTGCGAGTATCGATTTGGGAGGCTTCGACCCGTTCACACTGGAGAAATACAATGAGGCCCGGCGCTAGTCGCCCAATGCCCCGGGCGCCAGCCGCCACGTTCTTGAACCTGAACGCAAAGCACGCATTGGTGAATATCCTTACAAAATTAGGAAAAACGCTGAGGCGGCGGACAGCCATTGGTGTGGGAGGGCAGGATGGCATCGTTATTCGCCACCGTGACTGGCTGTCGTCAGACCTACAGGCCTTTAGATGCCCCATCTCGGCGGATCTGCATCGATAATGGCCATAGCCTCACAGCCATCCATGCGAGCAGCGCACCCCCGCCTGCAGGACCGGCCAATTTCGTTCCTAGCCTGCCAGTCTCCCCCGGGGTGCGGTACGATCTTCTGCAGAACGATGCTTGAGCACTGTGTGCAACCGCAGCCGACCGACTGTCAAGGTTGTGTGGAGAGGGTGGCGAAGTCGAGGTGGGATGGCTGGCTGGCTGGCTGGGCGGGCTGGTGCCGGGAAGGTCCCAGTCGTCAGTGGCAGGTGGTGCTTCAGACCTCGACAGGGCCAGGGCATGGACCCGACCGGCGAGTTTCAGCAAGTCGAGGACGCTTTCGCAACCAGGCGCTGGCCCTGGGGCCCTGGGACCGCCAAGCCCACAATCCGACGATGGGACGATGGTAGACGTTTGAGCAGGGTGATGCGCCCTGGCGCCTCACCCGGGAGTCGGTTCAGCGGTCCTGCAGAGGCGGTCCCCAATCTCAGCACAGCTGAGGTCAGGCACATCAGGCTCAGGGGCAAGAGGCCTGGGGAAGCCCCATCTTTGTCCTCATTTCAGGTGAGAGAGCCCCAGAGCCCCTCTGCAGGCTCCATTACAGCGTGCGTGACCTCTCGTGGCTCGCTGACTTGACACTGATCAGTCATCCCGGATCGTCCTAGTCGCTGGGCCTGGCCCTTGCCCTTGATGCGTTCTTGCATCAGCGAGACAGCTGTCGGGTTCGCGATTGATTACGGTCGATGACAGTCGTCGCATGTGTGGTCCGGGTCGAGGGCCGATTCAATCGAGACTCTGCAAGTTGAAGCATATACTGTACTGTACGACACATTCGCGTCGTCACTCTCGCCTCTCACGGGAGCTGGACATGCCTCAACACGCGCAAGTGTCGACGACGGCAGTTAGGATGTCTCGTGGACAACCTCGGGCTGCGAAACAACCTTGGGAGAAGGTTGTTGAGCAGGGCCAGGCTGCAGGAGCAGTGAGGCGGCCAAGCAAGCTCCCAAGGCTGCGTGGGTGTGTGCGTGCGTGTGTGTGCGTGGGTTTGGTTTGATGGGGACTCGAAAGTGTGCAGGGGACAGTGTGCCAGGGAAGCTCGACACCGTGACAGCATTCCCGGCAACCGGGCTTGACCTCTTTCGAAGCAGAAATATCGGCTGTGTCCAATGAAACGGAGATGAGCTGGTCAGGCCCAGCAAAGAATGGGGACAAGTCATCTTCGGGAATTGCAAGACAGTGCGCGAATGATGATCGCCGCCTGCGCCTGCCTCTGATTGGGTGTCGTTGGGCAGCAGGAGGGGTGGATCTCAATACCTGCCTGCATTGAGCTGTGCATCAGTCCGTGCGGGACTGTTTTTGCACAACTGTGCAAGTTCCTGGGTAAGAGACACAGTCCGCCGTTGCGGGTAGGCACGGTGGCGTGTTTCCTGCCACGCGCATTCATGGCCCAGCCCGGCACCATCCCAGCTCGATGCCCCATGCCCATGTCGCTTCCTGGCTCACCCCGGTCCGTGCTTGGCCCACCCTGGGTCGCTAGGGGCCTGGTGACCAGTCAGAGCCGCTGGCCGCCCACCACAGTGACACTCACAGTCCGCCCTTGGAGCCCCTGTCCCTCACTCGTCCAACAAAAGAGTCGCCCGTTCCGACACCATTCCACAAGCCGTCCCCTCCCGTGCCAATCTCCCCAATCCCACCGGCTGCCAGTCCCAGTCCGCTCCCAGTCTCCCCTCCGCCTCTTTTCTCCCTCTCTTCCCTACTTCTACCTGCCACCCACCACTCGCTGCCAATCCTAATCCCGAACCCTACCCCATCCACATCACGCTGCGTACAATACAATATACCGCTCCCATCACCCGACCCGATTCGTTTTGACTTCTCACCCCATCTCACCACCTTCATCCATCGACCAGATAACCCTATCAATCCGATTCACAAACTCGACCTGCAACCCATTTAATCCATCGTCCAACCGACTCTCCTGCCACACGTTGCACCAGATACACAATATACTACACCTTTTCCTCGTTGCTGCGGTCTGGAAATTACACCGCAAACACCGGCGTACAACAACAACCACCACCACTGGCCCCCAACAACCATCGACAGACTTCTCACGCATTGGATCGACCAGTCGATACAAGCAACCTCCCATTGATCTCCAACAATCATGTCTCAATACTACCACTACAACACGCAACAACACCCCACACAGGCCACCGCCACGGGTCATCATGGAGGCCGGAACCGCCGGCAACCGAGGCTGTCCGTATCGCAGAACCAGTCACACAAGCAGTTCAGGGGTGTGCGAAGCATGAAGGAGCTGCCCACTGAGTCGCCGTCTGTGTCAAGCTTCCGCCGCACCTTCGAGCTCGGAAGAAGTTTCGACCTGGACGACGACCTGGACTTTGTGCCCACACTCATCACTGAGAGCGACGTAAGTCTCCTCCCTTGACTGAATCATATATCGAATGGTCTGGCTGGGTACACGGCTGAGGCCTTCCCATGTGGCTCTTGTTGTATTGAGATGAGAACTCTGGTGTGCTGACTCTTGTGGTACCTGAAGTTGGCCTACAGTGGCTCCGAGCGATCTTCCCTGGCCAGCAATTCTCCTGCCAGCTCGCCAACCCAACAACCTCAGGTGGTGGCCCCCTCATATCAGCTCAACTCCAACTCTCCTGCCTTCATGCCATCATACCAGACCCACCACTCGAACTTGAAGCTTCACCAGCCTGCCGCCACCCGTGCCCGCAATGCCATTCCCATCATCAACCCTGCCAACGGTCAAGGCTTGACCATGCCTAGCCCACCATCGTCGGTTTCGCCCTCGGTTCGGATGCAGCACGGCCTTCGTCAGCGGTGGTAGACGCGAGGGCGTTGCTACCTCCACTGTGAGATAGCTTCGTCCCAGCCGCCGTCACCGATGCGTCGAGGACTGAGGGTTCATGGCGCCCAGTACTCTTCAGGCAGCTGTCCATCTTGGGCGAGCACCGACATTCGCAACAAGCAGGCATTTTAGTTTCATTTCCACCACGGCAGGCAGGGGAGGCATCGTCAGTCGGCTGACTTGTCAACTTGATTCTTCCCCACCACGAACCTGTACAAAGTCTTCTCTTCCGACGTATGTTCAACCGCAGGGGCGAGGTGTAGATGCTCCTGGCGATGCCTCGAATTTTACCGGATACCAACTTTATTCTACTGCTGCCTGTAATACGAAAATCCAGGATCGGTGCCACGACTTCGAAAGATGGGGTTGTTTTGATTTTCTGCTGGGCGTTTTCTACGGATCTGCATACTCAACGACAACAATGATCATATTGCATCGGTGTTTCATTCACAGCGGAGTCGGACGGATCTTTTCTACATTGGAACGGCAAGCGGCGATTTTCGCATGATAAAACGGTCTACCCTGGGTCCCTCGAGCCTCGACGAAAAAAAGAGATCTGCTTCAGCGTATAGAGCAAAATATTCTACGGGTTGCGGCAGACGTCACAAAGTGGAGTTTCTTTGTATCAACAAGTTGGGGGCGGGTGTTTTTTTTCTAACATGCTTAAATGGGCTCACGGAAACAATCAAGACCTGGGGCGATCAGGCGGAAACGGCAAAGATCACACTGGTGTACGCGACATTTGCAACCTACGAACCGGGTCAATGGTTTTTGGGTGGGCAAACGGGGATCAAGTGGAGTTGGTTCAATTTCCTTGGGACGCACATGTCTTCTTTTCATTATCATGTATCATGGGCTGCGCTTCTACCCCATAATGTGCCGGCTTATTTGTCTTTTTTGGGTCGAGGTGCCTCCTCTCGCTATCTTGTCCAGGGGTTTTCTGTAAATGGGATGCATACTGAAAGGGGCGCGGAAATCCTTGGCTTTACGTCTGAAGAGAGGGCAACTGATGCATTTTGGTTGGGCTGGAGCGTTTTGGGGTGTTCATTGGGGTTTTATACCCGGACTGGAGCGTTGCGTGCCTCAAAGAAGAGATATCTAGGTCTTCTAGCAGAATCGATGCAAGGGGCATGCAAAAGCCTACTTTCACCATATTATTGTCTACCGTTGCTCTGTCTCTCTGGTGCAGTCATAGATTCGCACGTAGCAGGGTTCTACGTCGGAGCAGATCTGGCGGCTCTGCTTTGCTGCTCTAATGGATGCGTTTGGACTTGCTTGGCCTTTGGCATTGGCATAGGAAGCGCGTGCCTCCGGAACGTGGGGTAACAACGACGTCGGTTCGTACCTGACTAGTTACCCGACTTCGCCTGCCACCTCTCACAGCCGATGACTTCACGAAACCAACCACACCGCACAGAATGACATCCAAAGGCCGCAAGATACGCAGTCAACATCCCAATGAAGACGACGAGGAGGTTGACAAGTCGAACGGCCCTCCTCAGAAGCGAAGTATGCTTTACTATGCCTTACTCCCCCTCCCCCTCTACCCCGCCCCCTTCCCCCAAAAGCACCCCACACATACTCGGCGCGCCAGCCCTGACTATTACTACTATTTCTTGCTCACCTGCGGTCGCAACTACTCACGATGGCAATGAAAGTGACCGACTGACATGATTGATGACAATCGCTGCGATCAAGGAATGATGGTCATACCCCCAGAGCCGATCAGTAGTATCTTTGGCGGCGGCGGCACCACGGCGGCTACCGTCACGCCCGCGGTGGCCGAGGGTGCCGTGGTCGTCGGGGGCCGGGACGTCAAGGCGACGAGTGCTGGGTCCGGTGCCGCGACGCCCAAGAGCCCGAGCGGCACCACGGGAGCGGGGAGGGCTCAGGCTGCGGAGAGGAGTATTGATGGGGAGAGGAGGCCCGTTGCTGAGACGGGGCCTATCGAGCGGTAGGTGATGGACTTTTATCTGGCATACACACACACACATACACACACGCACGCACGCACGCAGTTCTCGCTCACCAGCCCACCCACATCTACCAGGCTCTTCTCCGAGCGCATCGTCGAGATCCGCGTCGGCCCCTCTGAGACGTGCTGGCGGCTCCACGAGAACCTGCTGTCGTCGGCGTCCGACTTCTTCCGCTCCGCCTTCAACGCTGGATTCAAGGAGACGGTCGAGGGCCAGATGTTCCTGCCCGAGGACGACCCGCACGCCTTTGAGCTCTTTGTGCGCTGGCTGTACGCGCGCGCCATCGCCAACAACAGCTCCACCACCACCACCAGCGGCACGACGTTCGCGGCCACCACGGCGTCGCTGGTCGGTGTGGGGAGCGGCGGCTCCTCCTCGCCCGGGATCCAGACGTGGCTCCGACTGTACGTGCTCGCGCTGAAGCTCATGGTGGAGGACCTGGAGAACGTGTGCGTCGACTTGGCCGGGTCGTACTACAGGGTGGGCACGCGCCGGCCCGACATGCGGGATGTGCAGTACATCTACGAGAACACGCCGCACGGCTCGGGGATGCGGAGGCTGCTGAGGGAGCGGCTGACTCTGGGGTTGTTCCGGGGCCGGCAGAGCAATCCGGTCAGCGGCGAGTGGAGGGAGGTGTTCAACGAGACGCCGGATCTGGGATTTGACATTGTCAGTGAGATTGCTGGATTCAACTGGATTGCGGGTGGGAATGCGCCGGCGAGGGCGGTCAGTGCTGATTGTAGCTTTCATCGGCATGAAAAGGGCGAGGTTTGTAGGGCTGGATGAGAAAGATAGACGTGAGGAATCGATGCCCTGAATGCACGGTAGGAGTTGGAACAAATCCTTGCGCGGG
Source organism: Dendrostoma leiphaemia (assembly GCA_026120015.1). NCBI lineage: Eukaryota > Fungi > Ascomycota > Sordariomycetes > Diaporthales > Erythrogloeaceae > Dendrostoma > Dendrostoma leiphaemia. The sequence goes on along the minus strand of JALRMF010000105.1, from coordinate 68,540 downwards.
CAGGTGATTCATCCTGGATCCTGTCAACTGAAAAGATGAAGGAGCCTCTCAACGTCCTGGAGCCTGGTCTGTTCAACACGCAGCAAGCAGCAGCAGCCCGACACCCGCTTCGTTTTCGTCATCTCTTGTGTGGAATCGCACAGTTTTCGCATGTGGCCCTTCCTGGTCTCCTTGTCAGCTAAGTTGTCATTGTCCTGTCTGTGAATTCGTCGGTCGTGAGGTTCCAAAGCGGCAAAGAGGGTTGGCTACGATGCGACAATACTCATGTCTGCCTCGTCAGGGACGCTTCTAGAGGTAAGCCTTCTTGACTTCTGAGACTTCTTTAAGCATTTGCATGCGGTGTCCAATTTTTAATCTAGCGGCTTTAGTTTTCCCGACACAGCTCGACTATCTTCAACGTTCGCTCCCTAGACATCGGTCATCACCTGTCTCTTCGAATTGGTCTGCGGCCGTGGTTCTCGGACATCAACCAAATCTGGCAAGTTTGACTGCCCTCATCGCAGTCTCTCAGGATTCAATTCCAACCCGAACATTGCCTTTCAGGTCGTCACCAACAATCAGCTCCTTCCTCCCCACCTACCGACCAGAAGCTCGCCACCTGTCAATTCAATATGACCTTCAGCATGCTGGCGAGCCTCTTCAAAGCGCGGCCTGATGAAACGTTGTTGCAGTCTAACAGCCTTGTCGCCGTCCTCGTGGGCCCAGAGGAGACGAAGTACTCTCTACACGAGAACATTCTCGCGTCTAGATCCTCCTTCTTCAGGGTTGCCTTCTGTGGCGGTTGGAAGGAGGGCAAGGAGCGTGTCCTTAGGCTGCCAGAGGATGACGCCCAGGTATTTGGGCACTTCGTAGCGGTGAGTCTCGGGGCGTCTTACAGACACCATAACCTCCGATAGCCTTGGCTGACTACAACGTGCAGTGGGCATATGCCCAGCCGATCAACACGCTTCATGCTAAGCGCGTCAATGTGCTGAGTTCACCTGACGGGAAGAATCGAACCATCCGCGACTACCTGGGACTGTACACCTTCGCGTGCAAGTACCTGATGAAGGACTTGCAGAACGACACGATCGACATCGCCTGCGCTCACTACAACAAAAACATTCCCAAGGCTGCGGATGTGGAATTTGTCTTCCACAACACATGCAAGGGCCCCAACATGCGGGATCTGATGGCTCGCCGTTGGACTCACGTTCTCGTGGACTATCACCCAAAGGAGGACTTGATGACGGAGGACCGAGTGAGGGTCATGGAAGACAATGCAGAGATCGGCCTTGCCATCGTACAAGAGGTGGCGAGCCTCGACGGCTACATGAACGAGGCGAGGTGCCCTCTCGACCCTTTCGATTTCCAGTTTTGAGAAGAGGACTACTAGGACTCTATCTACCTAAGCGGCGTGGTGGAAATCGCAACTGTACTCCAGGGCTGGCTGCTGCAGATTCCGAAACCAAATTCAACGATCCACATCGATGAGATGTCGAGAACTTGAGCCATTGAGCTCGCATGTATGATACCGTGCCTGAGGCGGTGCTGGAACTTGATACAGACATGCTGTCAGGTGATTCCAATTGAAACCATATGTTAATACCACACTTGAGCAACAAGCTCCAGGGCCACTAGATCGTACTGCAGTAACGTGTACAGGAAAAAAAATTAAAAATTGTCTGCCTGGCCTAATGCGGTCAGCCCATCTGCTGTGCTGGACCCTTCGTTTCCATTCTCAGTAGCACGAACAGGTCATGTCGTGCCCACCAGCTCCGCAGGCGCTTTCCATACACATACACCGGCAACCCGAGCAGACACAGGAAAATGGACGTCCCGCCAAACACGAACATGATCTGCTCCGGTCCCTTGGCGGCTACCCAGTCGTTTGCGAAGCTCGAGAGTCCGTAAAACATGAAGTTCTATGTCTGTCAGGGGAGAGTGTTCCGTCCCAGGGCTGACAACTAGATGCGAACAATAGAAAAGCGTACCTTGAATACCATGTTCATGATGAACATCTCGTTGCTCTGACTCCGAAACGCATCCAGGGCATACGACAGCGTCGAAAAGATGCCGACGAGCACGCCGACCATCATGACGCCCTGCAAGAAAGCACACAGCTCCGCTGCGGCGCCCACCTGCATGGTGTAGCCGAACAAGAACATGCCCAGTCCACACGTCACCATCGCAAAGGACATGAAGACCAAGCGAAATTCGGGCTCGCTGCAAGAGGTCAGATCGCGAAAGTTCACAAGGCAGAGGGCAAGGTTTCAAAGGAGCTCACTCACTAGACACCTGCGTTTTTCCTGGCCATCCATTTGATGACCGGATCGCTGCCCCATCCCACAATGATCGACCCTATCATACCACCTATGAACGGTCCGGCTCCGAGATAGCCGATCTGAGCGGGACCGAAGTTCCATGGGGGCCCAGAGAAGATACCAGAGAGAATGATGGCTGAGCCCACGTCTGCATGTATACGGTTAGATATGTGTCTGGTAAGGAGTTCTGGAATTCTCGTTCTACAAGTTCCCAATGGCACTCGAGAGTTGACTTCCTAACTGGAAGGAATGGGTACCTACACCAGCTGTTCAACAATCCTGATGTGATGATGGCGTAGCATGCCGCCGGGTTCAGCAGCGTGAGTAGCGGCCCGCCAACATATTTGAAGATGCTGTCCCTCGAATACACTCCCGTAAAGATGGCAAGAGACTGAACAAATGTCTTCTTGGGCGGCACGGCCGCCCGCGGGCCGACTTCATCGCGGTGTTGCACCTCGATCTCTGCCTTCTCCTTGCCCGGGTCGTCCGCCACGTTCTCCTTGATGATGTCCAGCTCGTACCGGGTATCGCGGATATACGTGGTCTCCGGACAGAACAGAAACATGGCAACAAACTGGATGACGAGGAAGATCTGAAAGAGGTGGAACAGCCACAGCCAGCCGAGGTCCGCAAAGACCTGGCCGCATATGATGGAGGCCAGGCTCGAGGCCGAGTTGAGGATGAAGTTGATGAGAGAGACTCGCAGGCCGCGCTGGTGAACAAAATACATGTCCCCGACGGTGGCGACGATGAGGCTTTCGAAGGCGCTCGTCGAGAAGCCCTGGATGATACGAGCCGCCAGCAGGTAGTTGTAGCTGATCTTGGCCTCGCCGACGGCAGTTCCAACGATGTCGAAGAGGGTCGATACGAGGAAGACTGGTCTTTTCCCATACTTGCGACTGAAGGCGCACACGAACGGTCCAATGCAGCCGGCTGCGAGGAGATTGTATCCCGAGACGAGCACGACGGAGGTGAGAGGTCGGTTCAGGGTCTCTGCGATGACGAAGTACGAGGCGTTGAGAAAAGGCCCCTGTCGGGCTGCTTGTGAATGGACTCATCTCTCGAGTTGGGATCTCTCTCTCTTCAAGACGGAACACCTACGTTTGTGCCAGCGTTCAACATAGCCCCCAAGCACAGGATGGCTGTGATCAGCTCCTTTTTCCGCATCGGCCAGTTCAAGGGGTCGTTGGGGTCGTCGCTCGGCTGAGGGGCCAACACTATATGTGAGTCTTTCCCCTTGCCGTGCTTGAGTCCCTCGATTGCTGCAACATTTTCGCTGCGCGCGGTCTCATCGTCCATAAACACCGTACCCGGGGTGTTTTTCAAAGAGCTGTGATCTTGGTCAAGTCAGTACCTGTCCCATTTCTCAGGCTACTTAGGAAGATAGTCTTCTTACCTTCCAGTACTCCAAGCCCCATCGTGAATTATTTGCAAGTGGACGAGCAAGAGAGATTCCTGGGCGTTTCTGAGGGGAACCGGTTTTTGGAGTTCTCGGATGGGTCACCCGAGTTGAATATGTATGCCCTCGTACTGGTTGCCCATCGCACCGCACTGGGTAGTGTACATGTATTCCCCGCATATCTCGAGGCCGACGGCAGTGTCAGACCTCCAACCTTGGAAGGTTAGGAACATCTACATTTCCCCCATGGCGGAAGGCGGATGAACCAATTTACGTTCAGCCGGCTTGTCCTCTCGCAGCGGACGCATCTGCCTCGTGTGTCCCGAGAACCTTAGAACTTGAAACCTCGAGGTTCGTCTGACAATCCTGGACTTCACGACGGGCGACCCGACCATGGTGCTGCTTCGCATTCGGCGCGGGCTACGAAGCAGATTCCAGTTTGCTGCTCACGCACACGTCGACTTTGGCCTGTAGGGACGCGCAGCATTCTGCAAGCTTTCGATAGGTCAGGTCGGACATTTCACTGCAACACCCTTCATAGCCCCTTGAATTAGCAAATGGCGGGAGACAGACGTGGGCAGATGTAACTTGGAATGTCGTCTTTGGCATCTGACGGGTGCCACTAGACTGTATTAGAGATATGTAGTCCCTCATGGTCGCCAAGAGATCTATGCAACAGCAGGGCGGGCATCTGTCCGCAGTCTTGGTCTTGTTGCCCCTGTTGGGACGATTCCCATTGTACTCGTCTCCCTTTGAGAAGTCAGAGTGATACAGCAGCAGCGTGCCCATGCAAATTCCTCTGCTCGTCTGGGCCTAGGTACCTATGTAGGTTCAGTCGTTGGAAGGATGGCAGCGGCCAGTCCTCCATCTGCTTTATCATTTATGGCGATGAGATGATAACAGAAACAAAAAGAGACGAGCTTGAGGTAACAGGTTGCAAGTCAAAGGTAATGTGTCAGATATTTCTATCAGTGCTCATGTTATAATAGTGCCGCATGATCAAGACCCCTCGGCGCTGTTTGTTGTGAAGCTGCCCGGGCCGCTGACTATGAAGATCCATCCGTCTCTCCTCAAGGAGTGGGTACGGATAGTCGTCTGAACACGCACTATGACCAGCGGAGTACGGAAACTGCAAGCGGCGCCATGAGTAATGAGCTTCTTCGCCGAGCAGCCTGCAGACAACCTTGCGCCTTGCATTTGCATCGTTCCGTTGATCTCGCACATACATTACAGTAAATCCAGAGGCCGAACAAACTGGGGGCTTGCTTGCAGCGTGCAAGGAGGACTTCTCAAGCCACCTGGAGCAAGAAGTCGCACAGGCCAAAGCAGGCATTGAAGTCCACCGTCAATTCAATGTTGCTAATTGGTTCAGCACCTGCACTAGGGGCAGTGTCTATGTGTAAAGTGCTAGGTACCTAGGTACTCACGCCACTCCTTCCTCCTTCCTCCTTCCCCATTCCTCCTGCACCTTTGCCTGCTGCCTGCCAGGACCGATCAACTTTGAGTTTGATCTTCCTTGAACTGTATCTGTGGTTTCCAAGGGTTCGGACGCAGCAAGAAACATCATCTGCATCCCTAAGTAGGCTTCACTCTTCACCAGTGGTATCAGCTGTGCGCAAAATGAGGGACACTGGAGCTTCCACCTCTGAGCGTAATGCTGGCGAGCAGGGGTTTTCACGAGACCGAGTCCACGATCGAGTAGGTAAGCACCTGGTTCTAAGGCGAGTAGCATACCAACTGACGCAAAGGCAGCACCTTCTTCCACGGTACTCGCAATGTAACCATCGCCGTCGACCCTGAGAAAGTGGAGTTCAGTGTCCACGAAGAGCTCCTCTCTCAGGTGTCCGGTTGCGACTTCTTCCAAGTCGTCTTCAACCACGGGTTTGATGAAGCGCGTAAAGGTCACCTCGAGCTGCCCGCGGACGATCCGAAAGCCTTCAACAACTTCCTGCGTTGGGTATACGGACGCATCGGTTGTGTCAAGCACTGCTCTTTGGCGTTCACGAGCAATCTGAGCTCACCGGAGCTGTTGGGTCTCTACGTCCTCGCGGTCAAGTATATGGCCAAGTCTCTCCATGACGCCGTCATCTCCACCATCTTTTGTCGGTCGAAGCCGCTATATTCAGATTCTTCGTCGGCTTGGTACAATTTGGGTTTCACCAAGAAGTCCTTGGACCATTTTGAGGCAGATACTCCACTCATGTCTAAGATGCACCTGCTTCCCATAGACCTGATCGTAGAGAGGGAGCACGACGACCATCGCAACATGTCAGACGACGACGTGCGAATGATTCCACAGTCAATCTTGCGGGAAGCTTTCAAGAGGGTCTACAGCTGCGACGGTATCAGGCCCCAATGCTGAGAACGAAAAGTGCTTTTATCACTTGCACAACAATCAACAAGAGTGTGATGATGGCTGGGACTGTAAAGGTGTGCATCGCCGGTTTTGGCGTTGAGGGTGGTCGTCATTGCACCCACCGTGGCACCGTCGGCACGGCGGACTTACGGTGGGCAGTCGTTTCTTAGAGAAGGCCAACGCCAAGGCCGCAAAGGCGCCTGGGAGGGATCTTTATGGGAGAAGAAGGACAGTTCAAGACTGAGTAATATTGCTGGAAGAGACCTAGTCTGGACAAGCTAGAAACACGTCAGCCAGGAAGACTGGGCGTTTGTAGGAGCAGATCAAGATGAAATGACACCCAGCCACATTTCAATTTGTTTATTATCAATCAAATCCAGGACTTTGGTGGATCTTTTGGCATTGACCCAAAGCTTCTGTCCAGACCAATACGGAGTTGTTCACTGGCATGGCTTCTTTTCTCGCGCCCATGCCGTGCCGACTTAAGCAGAATCACAGCGGAGGAAATTTGCCCCAGTACGCATAACAAATTCGCATCTCTCCATAATCTGCAGCAGTTGCAATCGTCCCGTGTTTTCAAGTACAGGAAAACTCTCTGCCTTGGGATGGAATGTCGTTGGGCCATGCTCATGCGGCTCGGACGTGCCCAGGTGGGCAGGGATGCCCGGCCCGAAGCATGTTCCCGAGAGATCGGATCGAACAGAGTGGATAGAACGAAAAAGAAGAGAAAGATCCACCGTGATGTCCTAAAGGTCTATGGTGATGTCTTTGCAAATCAGGCACACGTAATGAAACACCAATGTGTTTGCATAGCAACAATTTAAAAACAGGGTTATCACTTAGCAGAGAAACAATGGATCTGCCTACTGGGGAAAGCTCGAAGCTTCCACACGCTCTCTCTACCTAGGTAATAAGTAATCCTCCAAGTCTGGTTTCCGGGATGTGTTCGTCTGCGGATTCTCAATCTTTCGTTGGCAAGCTATTCTTCAGGAGATGGATTACCACTGGTTCTGCAATGGCAAAATGATTGTGTTGCATTCTTCCTTCGGGAAACTGTCAAGTGCAACACTACCTTCAGGGCTGTCAGTTCGTTCTGGCTCGTTCGTCTGGTGGAAAATACTGGTGGAGACTTTTTTTTATCGGGAACCCGGCCCCTTCCCCAACTTCCAGCCGATCCTCTCGGAAGACCTCTGTCATAGCAGAAGACGAGCTGGATCGAGCACTGCGTTTTTGAGAGCCGGCACACACAAAGAAAGGTACGAGATACCCAGGTGGATCTCTGATGAAATTGCGCACCAGGTGCTGTGCCTTGAAAAGGGAGACGAGTGTACCGCATAATGCGTTTATCCTGTACCTTTTCACATTCACAGGCTCACCCGCTGGTAACCATCGACCACTAGCATCGCGTCAAAAGTAAGCCGAGATCCTGGAAGGAAACCGTGCCTCACAAGCTGGCCCACGGTGATGACATCATTACGGTACTTGCACCAGTTGACCCCTTGAAGAGCCGAAGGTCTGGGGAAGCCGTCTTCCCTTTGTCCACCTTTACAACCGGATTGCACTACCCTCACTGAAAATCCCAGCCAAGTCATTAATATTTTCCCAAGTTCAACCAACCATCAAGCACACAAAAAAAAGACCAACGCAGAACGTCCAATTGGCCCCCAAAGGTCAACTCCCGTTCTTGGACACAACTACAACTTTCACGCGACGAACGACGTCTACGCACACTCTCTCTTTCCACATAACCGTACCTAGCCATGGCCTCAAGAGTCTTCCTCCGTTCAGCAGCCGCGCTGCACCCCTCCACCGTCGTGACGACTCCTGCCCTCCGACGGAGCTTCGCCGTGTCCTCATCTCACCAGATCAAGGAATCCTCGGGTGGTGAGTCTCTCCCCCCCCCCCCGGCCGGCCCTCTTGCATCATTCCGAGCACTCCGGCTCTTTCACGTCCATCCTGCCCAAGCGCTCTCCAGCAGCCCCAAGCTCACCATCCACCTGTGTCCCTCCCCCCCCCCCTTCCCGCACGCACCTTCCCCTCAGAGGACCCTGAAGCCATGAAACCAAGGAAGAAGGAACATAAGAAGAAGCAATACCAGTAATGCTGACCCAAAGCCCGCCCCTCCCTCCAAGCAGAGCACAAAGACTTCGAGAAGCACAAGCAGGACTCCCTCTCCAAGCAGAAGAGTGGCAAGGGCCACTGGAAGCCCGAGCTGGCCTCGGACGGCGAGGAGGCCGTCAAGGCCGACCGCAGCCCCAAGGAGGACTTCTCCAAGATGCAGGAGCGCACCAAGAAGCACGCCGAGGAGCAGATGTCCAAGGGCACCTCGGGCTCGGATCCGATGTAGAATGCGTTGGCTGGACTGGACGAGTCGGGAATACGACGGATGGCTCGTCTGGGTGTGAGGGGGCGGGAATAGGCGTGCTGGGGAACGGATTGGGTTTGATGGTGGGCTGCGAGTATCAGATGACGGCGAAAAAGCATGCGGCGTTCTTGTCGAGGTTGGGGGAAGTATCTCTGAGGATTCAATACCCGGGTCCCTGGGTTGCAGAATGCACGAAACAGCATGACATAGAGCAGATGCAATGGGAAGCGCGGCCAATTCATCGCATTCAATCGGATTTTCTTTCATCCTCCAGAACCTCGAGACGTCTGACTCTGAAATTAGTTGGTTATCATAACGCGGCTAACCCGACCCAGCGTGAGGAAGCCTCATACAAGTACAAACAGGGTATCAATGAAATCAGCTGCAAGAGGTGCTGTTCCGATGGTATGACTCGGGCACGGCAGCTTCGCAAGATCAAGCCCGCCCCCTGCCACGTCCACGCCCTCGGCCCCGTGGCATGCCTCTGCCTCTGACAGCTGTCCGGCCCCTGAGTGCGGGCTTAACCACGGGCTTCACCACAGGCTGCGCGGGTATATCCTCATCCGAGTCCCCACCGTCGACAGACCCAACTTCCGTTCCCGAGCGAGAGGATGACCCGCTAGCGTAGCTGTACGCGTCGTCTTCCTCGTCGGACTCGCCAAGCCGCACGACCGTTGGGCCCGCCGGTTTGGGCGGCAGTGGTGCCGGGGATGGATCCCTTGAAGCATATTCCCTGTCGACCGGAGCGCTGCTTGACACTCGAGAGACGACAGTGACGGGAGCGGCACTCGAGACTCGTGACCGAGACGCCGCCTGACTGGAGGCCTTGGACAATGGGGCAATACTAGCAGGTCGAGATGTGACAGGCTCTTCATCACTGACACCGTCTGAAGCCTCATTGGTGTCAATGGGTAGACCGACGTCGTCCTCGGGCGACAAAGATCGCTCAGGCTCCTGGGGCTCATCATGCTCTTCGACATGTTCCAGCTCCTGCGACGCCTCCGGTTCCGGTGAGGGCTCTGCCTGCGGGGGCGGATCGACCTCTGCATCGTTCGCAGGGACGTCTTCCTGCGTGGGCAAGTCGACTTCCGCATCTTTCGCAAGGGCGTCCTCGGCATGACCGCCATCATCTCCAGCGGCCTCCTCCGCAGCGCCTGACTTCTTGCGCTTTCCGATCTTGACCCTCTTGCCTCTCAGCGCCATACGCTCGGCCATTGACAAAAACTTCTCACTCGAAACAACCGCAGCAGGCATCGCGCTTGTACGGGGTGCACGGGACGGCGTGGGCTTCTCAGCCGTCTGCGCAGCGTTCTTTGGTGGTCGTCCCCGCCGCTTCGGCACTGAAGCCTCGGCCCCAGGGGGCCTGTACGCCTCGTCCTCCTCCAGCTCCTTGGCGAGATCCTGCTCCAGCTCATCTACGGCGGCGTCGTGCGGAGATTCGCGCTCCTCATCGCTCACAGCAACTGAGCTGATCGCCAAGGATGACCGCGGAGGCCTTCCACGCCTCTTACCTGAGCCGGTCCGCGGCGCAGAGGCCTTGGAGCCACCTGCCTCAGGCGAGCTGCGAGCGACCACATCAGATTTGCGCGGTCTGCCAGGTCCCCTGCGGCGACCTGCCGGTTGTGGCGTGTGGGTGCTGGACGGGTTTGTGATCGCCCGCATAGCTTCCGCAGCAAGGTCGAGAGGATCAGAACTAGCCTCTGCCGTAGGCGTGACCTTGGGCTTCTTCGGCTTGGGGGGCAACGTTTCATTGAACTCTTCAATATCCCCTTCCATGTCGGCATAGGATACCTTGGGCCGCGATTGCCTCAGAGTGGGAACGTTTGGGTCAAATGGACGCCCTTGGTCTACAAGTCCCTGCTCGTCGGTGTGATCTTGGTTCTGGTCGTCCTCTGCTGCCTCGCCAGATGCCTGTACTTGGTTCCCTGCAGGCGCATCCACCATAGTCACATCTTCACTGCCATTGCCAAGCAGCGCTGGATCCATATTCTGCAGCGAATCATCCCTGGACGCTTTTTCAACCTTCTTCTTCTTGTGCGATTTCCCAACCTTAAAGTCCGGATCGTCATCATCTGCCTGCCGAGCGCGTCGCTTTGCTGCACGCAGTGACTTCTTGACAAATTCAGAATCGTCGTCAAAGATGTCCTGGGGATTGGGCTCTTCGTAGTGATTAAACAGAATTTTGTCAGGAGAGTCATCTTGTTCGTAGTAGCCCATTCCGAGCTTCCGCTCTGCACCGATGGGGTCGGGATAAGTTGTTTCTGGATACAAGGAAGCGTTGGGGTCGGGAAGTGCGGCTAGGTCAGCGACCTCTGCATTGCCATTCTCAGGGGGGTTTTGCAGCTCATTCGCATCGCCATTGAAGCCTGCGGCGTCATCGATGCCTTGGCCACTATGGTCGTTTGTGTGAGAATCATTGGCATTCGCGAGAGCCTCTGCGACCACTTGGTCCTTCTCCTTCTCCTTCTCCTTCTCGGCGTCAGCTTGCTTTCGAAGTCGCTGGATGCGCTTGCTGTTGTGATTACGACTCTCGTCACCGGTTGCTTTCAGCCAATTGAGATTGTGTACTCGAAAGTCGACGAGGACTTCTTGACTGCGGTCATCAGCAACGGCGCGTGTGTCATGCCCAATATAGGTATTTTTGGGTTCGTAGGGGTGCGAATTGCCAGCTCGACGACAGTAACCACAGTTGCAGATTCCTTGGCACTTTGGACATTGCCATCGCTCTGCTTGCAATACTTCTTGCGGCATCATATCGAACGCTCGGTAGAGGACGCCAAAGCAGTAGGCTTGGTGGCAACCAGGATTGCTGCAGAACGCCAGTCGATAGGTGTAGTCCTTGTGCATGCACGTATGGCATTTGTACGTGTCACCCTTCTTCTTCTTTCGCTTTGGCCTCTTCGGGTTGCCCTGCTCGTCGACCACTATTGTCTCGTCCGGTTCTGGCGAAGGCTCCCTATCGGGCTTTGTAATGTCGTTGAAGGGCCGCCTCCGCAATTGCTCCTGGCAAATCTGTGCCAGCGATTTCCTGCCATTCTTCATCCTTGCAATTTCCAAGGGAAGTGGCGACGAGTTCATATCAACAAAACCGTCATTGTAAATGACCATGGTTCGCCATGCCTCATAGTTGTCTACCAGCTCGGACCAGTCCCATTGCTCACAGAAAGATAGTCCCGAAACGCATAGACAGGATCGTCCCATGGCATAGCATTCCATGCAGATATCGTACGTATCCTGATCGCCGCTGATGAGGTCTCTGACGCAATGCGGACAGGTGAGGAATCGGTTGAAAATATTGCACCGGCAGTAAGAGCAAGTAATACAGGAGTCGAAAGGGATCATTTCGACGCTCTTCTCTTTGTTGGCGAACATCTCATCTGTAAGGATCCCTGTGAACAGCTGCAGCAGTTTCTTGAAGTCCTTTTTGAGCTGAATGAGCCGCACCGAGTCCCTGTCGACGCCATGACCCAAGAGCCAGGACATCTGAGATTCCGCAGCAGTCTGCAGCATCTCGTGGTATTTTTTCAAGGTGAAGTAGATGATGGCTTTGTTCTTGTACTGCTCGTCACGACAGACAAGTCGGGCTCGTGGCAGCGCCTCGTGCAGAGCGTAGTCCAAGGTTTCAACGGTCGTCCGGTTCCAAGCAACCTTCATCGTCCTGGTGCCTCTGTTCCAGACCTGGTGGGGCGCCAGCGGTGGAATGAGGATGAAGTCACCCACTCTCTGCTCGACAATGTAGACGGGGAAAGTCGCCTTTTTCCATGCATTGATTTGGGCGAAATGTTTCTCGATCTCGACGTCGTGGCCCAACATGGACAGAAAGTATTCTCGAACAACTTCGCGATCTTTGGTCTCGGTCATGAACCAGATGGAGCTGCCCTCTTTCTCTCCATTCTCGTCGGTCGAAGCCTCAACCATGATGTTCTGACCCAAGGAGGCGCACATTTCACGATGCGCCGGAGTATACGTTCCCTCGTGACCGATGTAGCACATCAGGTTCTGAGCGCGCATGTCTTCGGGCAGGCTGCTCATGAGGTCGCCCGCTGGGGCGGCAGTCCTCTCTTCCATGAACAGATCGTCTTCCTTGCCGCCATGGTCCTCGACATTTTCATTCCAGTAGAATAGACCCGGCGGCATGATCTTGCGCAAATACTCGTGCCACTCGGGCGGGCAGTCGATGTCCTTGAGGTAAAGTCGTTGTCTTCGCTCGTCTCGGAAGTTGGTCGGGGTCCATTGGTTGGTGAGTTGTCGCATCGATCGCAGGTAGTGACCAATGGTCATTGGGATGTTAGCCTGAGAGTTGATATCACGGACATCTTCCTCTGCGCGGTCGTCAGCAGCTGGAGGCCAAAAGAGGGAGCCGGGGGGGGGGGGGGTTATTGGGCCTACGCTTCTTGTCGTACGTGGACTCGAGCCACTGAGAGCTGAAGAGTGACTTTGGTAGCTTGCCCTGCCAGCCTTCGATGACCAGGGGCTTCCCTTGCTTGATGACCTGATACCATACGAGCTTCTCGAACTCCAGTTTCCTAATCTTGGAGGCGGGAATGCGCTGGACGAACTCAAAGTTCGGCGTTCGGTCAACGATGCCTTGCAGGTCCAGATCCGGAGGGATAGGATCAAACTTGGCCTGCGGATGCGTGGCGGCAGGCATGATGGGCAAGAGTTGGTCGAATCTTCACGTGGAACGACTGGCGCCCGTGCTCATGCGGGAGAAGGTGTTTTTCGTGTCGTTCGCGACCAGACACGACGCGGATCGGGAGGAAGGGTGTGCGGTTCTCAGCACAATGCTCGACGCGTCTCTCCTCGGCGAAACAGCGGCAGGAGATGCCGGTGAGCTGGCGATGGCGCCGCTCGTGATGGAGAAGGCGATGCGAAGGAGTTACGGGCCAAAACTCCGCAGGCGGTGGTCGCGAGAGGCGGGCGACTTGAAAGGCGCCTTCCAAGGTTGAGACGCGGGCGGAGCGATTGGAAGTTTGTGGGGTCGTCGGGTGGGCGCAGGATAGCTACTGCATGGGGGTACCATAGTAGGCATGTATCTGCAGTGGCAGAGTGGGTACCTGGGTACGTACAGAGGTACAGTACTTGAGTAGCACCTTCAATATGACCAGGGTCGCAACCCGGACCCTGGCGCCTTCAAAACTTCTCTTCTGGCGTCGCACATGCGAGAAGTAGGACAAGTCCAGGTGCTTTTATTAATCGTTCTGCTTGGTAGTGAGGAGCCCTTTGGAGCTGTTACAATGCTCGGATACTCATAATTCGACTGACCTCATGTACTTGGAGGTGTTGTGGAGGATTGCTGAAGTTGAGGTAAGAGGTCCCTTTCCTCCTCTGTCTTGTCAAGATCAAGCGCTGCATCAAGCCAAGCCAGGGATGAGATGGGGACTTCATGGGCAGTCTGGATTGAACAGGCATCTATGAGAATCTCAGAGAGCATTCGGACTGAAATTCTGACCACAGGCGTCGGCTGAATGCATGAGCATATGAGAACATCTAACATAAGCTAACAGCGGTCGACAGACGGTTCTAACACACGAGACTCATCAGTCACCATGAGTGCGCTTGGGGCTGGACTGGCTCTGCGGACGAGGGGTTTTGTCCGTCTTTCTCGTGGAATAACATCGCCCGTCGACCTCTTCACATGCCATGGACGACGGCCGGCGTTGGGGCTCAGGTCTTGTCAGGGTCCCAGCAAAACATTACCTATTCTGGCCCAGAGTGGTCTGAGAGCACTCGTCTCGTCTACCACCGCGAAGGCAACCTCTCCGTCTCACCCTACAACAACGATTCAAGACGGTAAAACCCCAGCATCGGAACCCTTACCATACGAGGCACCCAAGACAGGTGTCATCTCCTACCTCCCGTCCTCCTGGGTGCCCTACGCCGAGCTCGTCCGTCTGGACAAGCCCACGGGAACATACTACCTCTTCCTGCCATGCCTCTTCTCGACCCTCCTCGCCGCCCCCCTCGCGGCGCCCATGACCCCACCCCTCACCGTGCTAGGCACCTCCCTCCTTTTCTTCTCCGGCGCCCTCGTCATGCGCGGCGCAGGGTGCACCATCAACGACCTCTGGGACCGCAACCTAGACCCGCACGTAGCGCGGACACGCCTCCGGCCCATCGCCCGCGGCGCCGTGACGCCCTTCAAGGCCCTGGTCTTCACCGGCGCGCAGCTCTTCGCGGGTCTGGCCGTGCTCCTGCAGTTCCCGCTCGAGTGCTTCTACTACGCGGCGCCGAGCCTGCTGTTCGTCGCGTCGTACCCGCTCGCGAAGCGCATCACGTACTACCCGCAGTTTGTGCTGGGCCTCACGTTCTCCTGGGGCGCCATGATGGGCTTCCCCGCGCTGGGCGTCGATCTCTTGAGCGACGGCGCGGCGCTGACGGCCGCGGCGTGTCTGTATGCGTCAAACGTCGCGTGGACGGTGCTGTACGACTTCGTCTACGCACACATGGACAGCAAGGATGATGTCAAGGCGGGTATCAAGAGCATTGCTCTTGCGCATGACCAGTCGAAGCGGCTGCTCGTGGGGCTGGCGGCTGTGCAGGTGGGATTCCTGACCGCTGCTGGTGTTGCGGCGGGAGCTGGGCCGGCGTTCTTCGCCGGCGGTTGTGGAGGTGCGGTCGTCACACTGGGCTACATGATCAAGAAGGTCAATTTGCAGAGTGTCAAAGACTGCTGGTGGTGGTTTGTCAATGGTTGTTTGCTGACTGGTGGTGCCATCAGTGCTGGATTGGCGGTGGACTATGCTCTCAGATATACCCAGGAGGAGCCGCACAAGGAGGTCGGCCAATGACCGTCTTAAACGGTGTACTACCGTCTTAAACGGTGTACTGCCCTGACCTGTATCATAGACCGCGTTGAAGAATTGCCTGTGACAAATGCATCCTCGGTCATCCTCGCTCCTCAACACAGGGTATGCCCGATGGATCCGGCCCGCGTGTGCTTCTCTTTTGTGCTCGTGGTGCAATGATCCTTTATTCGTCGATCACGGCTACCAAGGAAATATCAGAAACCCCCTTGCCTGATATGAAGATGCCGATGAGAGCAAGCACTGATGACGCCGAAAAACCCAGAGCATCCCATTGATTGTGTCTTTTTGTCCCTCCGCCATATCCGTCCCCGGAGCAGCAGCACGCCGCTTACGAGCGGGGCTTCTCCTTCTTCTCCTTCCACAGCGCCAGCAGACCGACACCAGAGACCTTGACGACCTTGAATCGCACACCGGGAATATCACCCTTGGCCTTGCCCTTACGACCGAAACCAGCCAGAAGCACCTCGTCGTTCTCGTCCACGAAGTTCAGGCAACCGTCGTTGGGAACTAGAAAGAGTCACAGAAATGTCAGCAAATGCCTCCAATCTTCAGCTTATGGTCTGCATGAATACGGCCTCAAGACATGTCTTGGTCGCATTGTAGAGCGCGTGGTGCTCGTTGTGGCCTGAGGTTTGGAGTGGGATGTTTTCGTACCGAAAGCAGTGACCTTCTTGCCGTTCTTGATCAACTGGACACGGACACACTTGCGAATGGCGGAGTTGGGCTGCTTGGCCTCGACACCGACCTTCTCGAGGACGATACCCTTGGCGTGGGAGGAACCACCGAAGGGCGAGGACTTGAAAGCAGTGCCCAGAGCACGCTTCTTGTAACCGTTATCGGCCCATCGCTGCTCGCGGCGGTTGTTGCGCAGCTTGCGCGCGGCGTTGAGTCCTCTAGGCTTTCCCTTTCCCATTTTGACTCGCTGTATTCGGACAATTGATGATTAGTCTCGTATGTCTCGTGGGTTCGAAGAGTTTTTGAGTTCGTGGTGTTTAGACAGGGTTTTGGTGGGTCGATGGACAGAAGCGTGCGAGCGTAGCGGCAGTGTCGTGTATCGTCTCGCTTGATATCGTCGGTCGATTCGTTGTTTCGTGGAATTGATCGGACTGGGCTGGAAAAGGGGAGGACAGCATGCACTCACCGATTATGACTTGATCGCTGGTTGAAAGGTTGATGTGGGGTTGAGGGATGGTTGGTCGTCAAGGGAATCGCGAGAAAATTCTCGATTGGCAGCAGAATGGAGAGAGACCGGTTTGCCCTTGCCGCTCCCGAAGTGTGGGAGTTGGTCCAAGCGTCCCAGGTCCCGTGACCCGCTGACTAAGACCGGTCCCGATTTCGACGTCCCTCCTTCACCTGGCCTCGCCATCTGATGAATCGCTTTACTGAAGGGCGGATTTCGACATTGGATCTGACAAGGAGGTACGCTGATTAATGCAAAGCGAGCTTCTGCGATTGAGGCATCATCTCAACCCTCGATCTCCATGTTCAAAAGGTCGATCAGCGCCGCTACAAGAAGCACTGCAGTGACTCCAGGGCTGCACCCGTGGACACCAGCAAAGACTCAGCAGCAGTCGGATAACCTGTGTAGGTATAGCTTCCCACTGACGCGTACCATTCTCCGCAATTCTTTGGAGGACATGATGCTAGAGAATGTTTGTCACCCTCTCCTGCGGCAGAGCATGGTCATTCTGGAGTCTGGACTACGTTGCCACCCTGAATTAAGCAAGCAGGATCTACTACGTGAGCTTCTGTGAATGATGACCAACAAACTCACATGCCTTCTCTTTGCGTACATATTCCAAACAAAGACTTGTGAGTCTGGGCCAACGGGTCCCTGGACCTTTCTGGGTTAGCGTGGCAATTCACTCTGTGAATCACCCACATAAAAGTTCGCAACAGTGTTGGTAGCTTCCCTCAGAGTTCCTAACAACCAACAACGCTTTCGACTGCTTTATTGACTTCAACTATCGTGAGGTCCCGAGGCGGTAAAGAGGGTTGGCCAACGTGCATGAACCCAAAGACTGGCGCAACTGCTGTTGTACCACCCCTTTCTCATTCTCCACCCTTGCGACCTATTTTGGTCAGCTACGGTGAACTCTCAGGCACCATATCGACAGGCCTAAATGATGGAGCCAATCATGGCTACGGAGCCTGTCTATGAGCAACACTCCGTCTCGTGCCCCTTCTCGCCAGCCCAACTGGCCCGTCCAGATCTTGAAGACGGCTTCACAAACAAACCCTTCAATTTTCGGAGGCTTCCAGCAGAACTTCGCCTCCATGTCCTCCGCCACACACATCTGGGTCCACCAGAGACAGGCGGTTACGATGCGCGCGTCGAACACCTCATCATCCGCGGCCAGGGACTGGTTCCGTGGTATCTACATTCAGAAAGTAACGAACGGATGCCGCTACTAGACGAGTGGTACGTTGCAGTTCCTTCCTCCATCACTCTCCCCAGCACTAAAGCCCCAGAAGCGCACCATGCTGACCTTGGATCGTTCAGCACCACAAGTCAGCCCGTCCATCTTCCCATATGCCAGCGCCGCATCTTGCCCGTGGCACTGTTCCTCGTCGACCGTCAAATGTACCAGGAAGCAGCAATGGAGGTATTCTACCCCAATGCCCTCTTCGACTTTTGCCAGGACGACCTAGGCGCCACGCTGGCCTTTCTGCGGGACGTCATCCCTCGACAGGCCATCGCACGCCTCTCGCGCATCTGTTTCACGATGAACGGGGCGCAATGCGCAAGATGGGGAGGGGGAAATCCGGCCCGCGGCATCTCGGCCTGCTTTTTTGGACGTCAACGGGCAGGCGGTCAGCCGCGGGCAAGCGGTCGGCCGCGGCCTCGGGTCGATGACAAGGCCCAGTGGCGCGCCATTGTTTCCCTGCTCGCAACTCACGTGAACCTCCCACGACTAAGTCTTACAGTGGGTTTTCACAAAACACGGGACCCGGTCCTAGAGTTGTCCTTGCGCTACCGCCACCACACCCTCATCGAGAGGTACCGCTTTATGTACAACGTCTATACGGACATTGCGACGGAACTGTGCAGACTGAAAACGCTCCACTCGGTGAAATTCGAAATGCGTCTCTTTGAGGCGTTGAGGCCGTGGATGGAGAGAGAGGTACTAGGGCGCAACAGTGAGGGTACTCCTCGCCTGCCACAACCCCTGAGCCCCCACCAAGAAATTCCGGCTTGGCATGACGCAAACAAGAGACTGGAGGGCTCAAACTATCATCCAGATGTGTGATAGTACTTGGGTGGGCACAACAGGCGTTCCATCAGACTCGTGCACTGGAGCGCAATGGGGGGCCGTCTGCCCTGGGAGAGTTTAATCCGCCGGAAGCCCGAGACCGCGCGTAAATTGCGACCGTCTCAAACGGTTTGTCTGGGATAATCGCGTCCGTTTGGGCATGATACGAGGCGAGATATCATTAGAGCCAGATGCTTTCTCATCCGAAAATGGGTGGAATTAATTTCGGGAGACAATTCAACGTGGTCTGCTGAGGCATGTGGCTGTGATCCATACGTTTTCCCCGTGGCCGATGGTTGTGGTGAGACTGCGTCGAGGCAATGACACATGGTTGAGCTTCACCATGACTCAAATTGATTTTACTTAATCACAAAGTGGAATGCTGAAGCCTTCTTAGCTGCCTACCCGGCGCTGGCTATGGTACCTTGCTACTATGTCCCCTCCTCCAGTGGTGTGGCATCGCTAATGCCAACGTATTTGACGAATCTGAGAGAAGTAAGTCTGCTTATCGACCGAGTGCAAATGAGCCTTGTGTATTTTTGAAAGAAGCAATGGGTTAGGGTATACAAAGGTCTGTTTGTAGCTTCTCATTTACATACCCGAGCTGGAATCCATGGATGGAGACAATCAATCCATTCTCATAGCGCGTTAGCCGCACGGAGAGCAGTGCACTGTGACATAATGAGTGCTGGTTAGTCAACTGTAACCACTATATTTTCTTCTTCTTTCCTTATTTATTTGCTATTTTCCTTTTATTAGAAATCGCTTGTAAGTCAAGCCATATCTCCTCAGTCGGATCTTAATATTTGAGTGTGTTCTTTGTGCTTGTCCTTTGGCCAGCTGGTCAAGGACAGCACGCTTCTGAAGGTGCAGATAGTGACGACTCCATACTGCACAGACTAAGTGTTCAAAAACTGCCCCTATGTGGTGAATGATGAGATTTTATGTCTTGCAAATTTGATGAGCACCTACTACAGCAGAACTGCTAGTTGTTTTGAGTGTCTCCTTGTCTGACGACTCCTCAGTACCTAGATACTGTCTGTCTTTTTAATCGCCCCTGCACTCGACTAGACATCTGTGTCCCTTTGGTTCTGTGAACGAGATCATCTCGGGCTCCATATCGCTATCTGACATTCCTGTTGAGGTTGAGATCCGTGCCTGCGGGAAAGCACGGAAAAAAAGAGCTGCTCCTAGACGAAGCTCCATCCGGGCCAGGTGGATACCAAGGCAGGCTGTGAGGATAGATGCTTAATACAGAGCTATGCCAAGGCACCTAGCTTGCCTCGGGCTGGAATGAAAGGGGACTTACTTCGTGCTCCACCACCCCAAGCCATCATCGCATCCATCATGGTTGTCGACGGGTCCGTCCATCGTTCCGGGTAGAAGACGGAAGGGTTGGGGAATATCTTCGGATCTCGGTGCACTTGATTCATCCATCATTAGCATCCCGCATACTAATACAGAGAGAAAGTATCACATACTGCTGTACGCCTGACAGCTTACTGTGGTACCCCCAGGAATCCAGTGCCCGGCAATCTCAGCACCTCCAGTTGGCACAGTCCTGAGCAATCCTCCAGCGATAGCAGGGTAAAGCCGCAGAGTCTCTTCAATCACCTGCCCTAGGAAGGAGAGACTCTTCAGGTGCCGATCATCAAAGCCGTCTGGAAGCTCGTCAAGCTCTTCCAACAGTTGGACTCTGACCTCCGGATGCCGACACACGGACCAGATGAGATACGTAAGTGTATTGGCCGTCGTGTCGGTACCATTAGCCATGAATGTCACTGCATTGCTCACGATCTCTAACGGATCGAGATTGTCTTTGTCTTGGGTTGCAAGAAGCTTCGCGAAAAGAGACGGCGGGAGGTTGTCTGGATCGGCCACGACCTGGTCTCGATGCTTTGAGAAAATCTCTTCGGACCGTCGGAAGGTCTTCTTTTGGGCAACACAAGCCTTCGTGATAGAGCCTAGTGAGATGTACTCAGCTATTGGGATGACGAATGGCAACATTACGCGGACCAAATTCAGGGTGGCACCGGTCTGCAGCTCTTCAACGAATTCATTCTTCTGTACGCGCAATTAGCAGCGAGACGTCGAACTGAATCTTGCAGTGTGGCTCACCTTTCCACTTTCCAGAATGCCGAATGATTCTCCCATAATCAACTCCCCGGAAATATCAGCTGTGGTCAACGTCCACCACTTGTAGATATCTGTGGCTCCCTCACGCCTGGTCTCCTCTTCCATTCTGCGGATGGCAAGATCAATCTTGGAATTAACTGAAGCACACATGTGGGCCACGGCACTCTCGGACAGAATCGGCTCGAGTAGCTTCCTGTGTCGCCTATGCACCTCAATTTCTGAAGTGCTGGAAACGCTGGGCGCCGGAGACTCTACAAATGCCTCGTATATATATGATTTGACAAAAGTGTCTTCAATGTTGTAGATTTGATTCAAGGCGGTGGAGTCCCGGAAGCAGACCTCATTTGGGCCGATCCTAACAACCGATCCTACGGTTGAGTGAGTTAGTACGTTAACTTACGGCTTGGACTCCGACCACAGAAATCCCTAGAAGGGAAAGACGGAATAGATGAGAAATACAGATGAAGTGCGAAGGAGTTCAAGCCCATACCGTATCTCTGGAAGAGGAAGTGCACATATGTAGGCTGTGTCCCTTTGATCAGTTCGACCCAGGCAGGAATGTTTGTCCACTTCGATATCCATGTTCCAGGGAGATGAGACAGAGGATGGCGTTCAACACGTATCCATTGCTGCGCTTGGTCGTCAGCAGCTGACGCTTGACCAAGTGCTGAAAGCTCTGATACCAAGAGGTACGTACATGGATGAATAGTGCAATGGCAATGGCGCAAAGCAGCCACGACGCTTCGGTGATGTACCACAGCCATTTGATTATGTCGTGACCGTCCATCTGCGTTTCGTTGAGCAACAGTTATCGCATGAAGCTTTTCGAATATCTGCGAGGCGGATCGGGGGAGACGAGTCAGTATAAATGTTTCGACATCAGGCCGCGGTGTCTACGCAGCTATTATAGGACTTTCAACTTCTACTATGTACGATACAGCAAGTTAAGTAAAGCCACGGTCACGAAGTTTGTAGCGAGCTGATCATTAGGGCAAAGGCGAGTGGCTGAGCCAAAATCCACCCAGGGGCTGGCTCCACCACTGATCACAGTACGCATTGCTCGAACATGCACGTATGGAGAACACATCTCACCGCTGCCGCCACGTGTAGGGTTGTTTGCATCTACTAGGCACCGGGCAACATGAGAGCAACATGCAGACACCAAATCCAATGGAGTGGTGGATGATATCTAAATACGTAAGTAGGCACACTAATTTGGATTTAAGCTATAAAAGAATTATTTTCAGACTTACAATACCTAAGTAAAGTCTAAAGGCAGAATAACCTTTTCTGCTTTTTTTCGTGTTTTCTCTCGCTCTTTTTTTGAATAACAAACCCCCCCCCCTATAAAAAAAAAACTCTCAACTACTTTTCTAGGTTTCTAAGCTATAGACCTGCTAGAACACTGGCCGTCCACAAATGGGTAGCTTGTATAAAGGACGATGCAGGTCACTAGGCGGCCCTCCCCCAAAGCATCGTCCTACAGGTTCAAATGTTGCTGGCGAATCGAGATAGAAATGTGTCATCCCTATCTTGACGGTGTGCCCACCAATGTAGATCTAGTGACAACCTGACATTCTGTTCACAATGCAGAGCAGACGCTGCTCAGTAGCCTCCGACTACCTGCCCAGTCCTACCTCGGTGGCTTATTGGACTGGCTCTCCGGAAGCCTTCAAAAGAATTACGCTTGAAGTCGTAAGCAAAGTACAGCACTGCTTGAGCAAAGCTATCTACCTCATGTCGTGTATTATATGCCTGTACCTGTATACTAACAATTTGAGAGACATTTAGACTCTCACAAGTTATCTTGGTATTGCAACATCTCAGATCTTGCTTGTTTCTGACAACCGATCAAACATGACACAAAGACGGGCTTAAAGGCCCCCAGCATATGTATTAGGCGATTCAAGCAGGATACCGATAGGCTCTTAACGAGCTACCTACTTGATGCCAAAACAAAGCAATCCAAAGACAAGATAGCCAGACAGCCTCACCATCCTGAAAGGTTGGACTGCAGTCAATTCACATAAAATCATCTCAATGTCTTCATGGCTTTCCCCCTTCTATCCATACCCCGACGTCATGAGCACCGCGGCTTGAAAGACACAATTACGAAAGCAAAAATGGCCGATATCTCGTCACTCCCCAGTGTCAGAATCAACATCCTCATCTCCCTACCCGGTAACACAACCTTCTCAGCGCCGGAGAACAGTGATTCAAGCGACTGGATCTTGCCCCAGCCACCATCAAGCAACACCCGCGCCCACCACGCCCAGAGTTCCGTCGCGACAGCGCTCAACGTCAATATTAATCTCCACTGTGTCTACAGGCCCCCATCAACAGATGACCGACCGGCACAACCTTCTCACGGGAAAGTGGAGGAGGACGGCTGCGGCACACTCGCAATCGTGACTCTGAGCATGCTCGTTACGGCGACGCTGCTGCTGCTCCTGCTCCCCTGGACCCGCCGCCGACCGAGCATGTGCGCGACCTGCCGCGAGCGCACGGCTCAGCCCGACAGCGATGCTGTGGCGGAGCCAGTAACCGTTGCCGGGATGGAGGAGTCTTCGGATCACCAGCTACTGTCACTACCCGTCCAGCTGAGGAATTACCACCATCGCCAGCCACGACGCAGCACCACCCACTCATAACCACCGCCCAGAAACTACCTTCAGAAGCACCAGACCCTCCCGGCGAGAATCGCCAGCAGCTTCACTCCACGGTCACCGGTCAAAAGGCACGACCCGTCCCGTCTCCCTTTCCCCTCGAGGACGATGAGGCCGGGCACAGATCGCAACGATTGTTCGCTGAGCGTGCCAGGAGGGCAAGAGCCGAAAGAGTCGCCATCAAGTCTCGACGACAGCGGGTCTCAGTCCCAAGACCCCAGGATGATCCGGGCCACCACAGCTAGATCCGAGCGTTATTCGCGAGGTTTTGCCAAGACCCCCTCCCCCCCCTCTCCGAGCCGACTGAGCTGTCATCAAGGTCTCGACCGTCCGTCACCGGTTCTAGCTATTTTTTTGGCATCGCAGGATCTCCCACGGACGTCTTGGGCGACGAGACTTTGCATGAGGATGGAAGATTTCCCTGCCGCCAGGGGACGTCGTAAAAACAAGATGGGCGGCGGTATGAACAATTATTTATCTATCTCACATGATCTATGATCTTGGTGCTTGCCAGAAGGGGGATACGCGGCGCTGATCCAGAATCGCAGCAGATCGGCAGGCTCAAAGGTTGGCGAGGAGCAACGTGGTGCTCAGATTTGGAGCAAAGGACCTCGATCTATGCTTCTCCGTCAATCATCAAGTGTGCATGAGGCCCACACGATCAGAATTCTTAGCCAGATATCCTTCTCCTCGGATCAGCATCTTCACAATCGCGCAGAGGCGTTCTGGGTCCAGGTGGGCTTTGGTGACAAGGGGGTATGATTTTGAGATCTCCACCGAAGAAGCACGTCTCTCGTCTCTCACCAAAAAGTCCAAAAAAGAGCTCGATAGTGTATCATCGATGTCCCAAACCAGAAACCCGGGAAAGGAGCCCATTCGCAGCAGCACCGTTCCAATCCGGCCTCGACGTTAATCATCCGCGGTCACCAAAGCAGTTGAACTTTGCAAACACCAAAAAATAGGTACAACTCCACTCGTCCAAAACAGTATCCAGAACACCAGTGGCGAAGCAACCATTCGCACTCAACTTTTTGTAAGCGGATCGACTCTCTTCCGTCCTTCGTAGCAACCACAGTACTTCTCCACCCCATACGATGGACTGGCCGAGAGGGGAGAAAAAGACAAATAAAGACAATTGAACCGCCGTCGAAAGAGGTTTTTCCGCCGTTCTGATTATGCACCCAAAACAGGAGCTAGAGAACACCAAACTCCAAAAAAGGCGGGGCTTGTTGCGATGATTCGGATTGGTGATATGGTACATGCGGCGACGGTTGGAATTGTTTTCACACAGAGTATGAGTGAGCCGCGCCGCGTCGTCATTCGGTTTGTGTCGGCATCGTGCGTGCGAATGTTAGCGTCGATCAGACCGACATCTCTTAACCAGTCCAAATCAACGTAGGTGCTTGGACACGATCAAAGCACCTGGCCTGCCGGGATCGCGGAATTAAATATTGTCCATGCGATGATATGGACACGGGAGAATGTGTCAGCTACAACACGCGTGAAGTGACACGCGTGAAGTCGTCGCTTCCCCACAGCTCCGACTGAGACATGTTTGGGGGAAAGTTTGTACCCGGTGGGCTGCCGAGCTCTCGAGACTGTGCTCCTGGTACAAAGGCACCTTGAGGTAGAGCGCGCGCCGAGAAGACCAAGAAGCCGTCATGCTGATGAGTAGCCCACTCCTCCAAACGCCTGCTAGCAAGGGATCAAAACGCAATTTGAGCAATGGGACGCAGCCCAAGGAGCATGTTGGGGCACCGGGCGCTATGGCCCACCCACTCTCGCTTTCTTCTGCATCCTAGGCGTCTGCGGCTTGGTTTTGCCAGCCACGCCGTTGACCTGGACCACGCCACCTCCAGAAGGAGTCGGCGCGTTGCCGGGCGTGTCGTCCTCGGGCTTGACGCCAGATGGTCGCCGGCGTTTCTGACCAGCTGGTGACGTTGTGACACTGGGACCGCTCGAGCTAGTCCCTTGCTGACTGTGCTGCATCTGCATCCCGGGTGCCTGCATTGCGCCCGCAGCCGGGCTGCCGATATGTGGCGATCCTGGCAGCTGAAGATGAGCCGCATGAGGACTTGCACCCATTGCGAATTGGCCAAAACTCGGTGTTCGTGGACCGTTCGGTATGGCTTGTCCATTCATGGCAGGCGCGCCGGGCTGACTGATTTGGCTACCGACAAAGTCCTCCAAGACCCGGTAGGCCCCGAGTTCAGGATGTTGGTGCGCGGCTTGGAAAAGAGGATTCATCGCCCCCATGACTTCGACAATCTGCCACGGATTGTTAAAATGAGCTCCACTAAGCAGTCAGTTCGATCGATGACATACCTCAAGGAACTGGAACTGCTGCTCTGTAATCCCAAGACCATGCTTCACAGCCGAGTGAGGGATGTCAAGGTCTGGAGGTGCACTAGGTGGCGATTTCATCGGCCGGGCCTTGCCCTTCTTGCTCATCTCGGGCGACTTGTTCTCCTGGGAGTTTGCCCGGTGCCACTCCTTGATCCAATTGTGGTTGGGCTTCGCACCTTCCACGACCACGGTCCTTGACACATATTCTTCATGGTCTTTGGACATGAACTCGAATTGATCCACCTTTAGCTCAGCGTCAAACTGAACGCGTAGGGCCCCAAAATGTACGACCTTTTCGCAATAATTAGGTACAGCACCGACGGAAAGGGGAAAGGAGAAGGCGGGGGGGCGGGGCGGGTCTGTTCTTGCAACCTACGTGGGATGTTTCAAACCACAGTGTAAGACTCGCATTTCCGTTCTCGATGAAATGGATCATCTCGCCAAGCGACCCTTGCACCGACTTCTCGGTGGTGCCCTGACCCAGCTGCAGCTCGATCTTCTTGGCACCACTCGCGTTGAAGTAGTGAGGAACTGCGGAAGCGATCATCTCTACTTGCTTGTTCCCTGCACCCTCGATGTCGTTCTTGTTGTAGACATTTGTTCGATAGACTCCCTTTGCGGAAAAGAAACGGTTGACGAACTCGGTCCAGTGGGCAACATCCTTTTCTCTTGGATCCTGCAGATGCAGCTGTATCAGTGTGTGCAAGAGTCGACGTCAGCCACTGTCTAGACTCACCGAGGAATACCCGCTCAAGTACTCCATGAACGACATAAGTCTCAGCAGCCCGTGTCCTTTGAAAGTGTCTCGTTTCTGCTGGGCTTGGGCAGCTTGCGCTGCCTGAGCCTGTTGGAGAGCCATCTGCTGGTGTGCCGCAATAACCTGCGCGGGCGGTTGATTTGGTTGGGCACCTGCTTGTGTCGTAGGCGGCTGAGGTTGATTTGGTTGAGCAGGAGACGGTCCAGGAGCTTGGCCTGGGTTCGACTGAGGTCCATTCGCT
This sequence comes from Dendrostoma leiphaemia, assembly GCA_026120015.1. Lineage (NCBI taxonomy): Eukaryota > Fungi > Ascomycota > Sordariomycetes > Diaporthales > Erythrogloeaceae > Dendrostoma > Dendrostoma leiphaemia. Next base: position 41,908 of record JALRMF010000105.1, on the reverse strand, counting down.
TGAGGTCCTTGGCCGATTTGCGGCTGTCCCGGAGCCGGAGGTTGTCCAGGCTGGGCCTGAGGTGGTTGCGGCGGTTGAGGCGGGCCCGGCTGCGGCGCCTGTTGCTGCTGCGCCTGTTGCTGCTGCTGCTGCTGTTGCTGCTGCTGCTGAGCGGCCGCCTGCTGCTGCTGCTGCTGTTGTTGTTGTTGCTGCTGCTGCTGCTGCTGCTGCTGTTGTTGAGCCTGCTGCTGCTGCTGGGCTTGTTGCTGTTGTTGAGCAGCTTGTTGCGCCTGTTGCTGGGCCTGATGCATAGCTTGCAATTGTAGCATATGCTGCGGAGTCATCCCCTGCTGGTTGGGATTCTGCCCTTGAGCTACCATGTGTTGGTTTGCCTGTTGTTGTTGCGCTCGCTGAAGCGCCATTTGCTGTTGCGCCGCAAGCATAGCCTATAGTGAGCCCTGTGCGTGAGAAAGATTGCTCGTAGACCATATCCGCGTCATCACTTGAGGGGATGTATCTTACCTGCTGTTGCTGAGGGTTCTGCCCTTGCTGCTTTGAAGATTAGCTGCCGCAAAGCTCAGGTGCGAAACGGGACCTACCGGCTGCGCTGCCATCTGTCTGGCCTGCATGGCTTGGATCTGAGCCATCTGCTGAGGGTGTATCTGCATCATGTTGTTACCCATCTGCATGCCACCCGGCATCTGATAACCCATCTGCTGCGCCAGCATGGCTTGCTGTTGCCTCTGAGCCTGGATGGCGTGTAACCGTTGCTGCTGTATTTGGTGCGCGGCGACTGGGGCGGGTCATCATGTCAGCATGGGATAGGTACATCCGCACAGAGACAGGTGGCGGTCTGCGCATCGGCGAGGGAACTCACAGTTGACATTAACGGGTTGTTGACCAAACATGTGCTGGACCTGGGGGTTGAGGTGCTGCATCGCGTGAGCATTGGGGCCAGGCATGCCCATAAGAGCCGACGGGTTTACCTGGGCACCTGGGGCTGACACGCCCATCTGCTGAGCCAGGTGAGGAGGTATTCCACCCGGTTGCGCGCCCGGCTGGCTGGGGTTGTGAGCCATGCCGGGAGCCATATGGTGGCCCGGAGGCATATTGGGGTGAGCTTGTTGCATGCCACCAGGATGTGGCTGAAATCCCTGCGGCATGCTCGCCATCATTTCGAATGTCGCCTATCCACGGCGGTGGACGTCGGCCTGCGGCTGTCCTCTTGGCTGTAGCATGCGCTGTCTCGCAGGTGTGGGAAAAAAAGACCAGTCGCGACGCGGCGGGGGTGGACTGACGGTCTGCGCGCCAGACCCAGACACCGGTTGCGATAAGGCGAGCGGAGGGGGAGGCGGGGAGGTGGTCGGCGGATGTCGCGTCGAGATGTCGAAAGGACGATGGGGCTCGGTCGCGAAGGATGGCGGGTCGGGATCGGGGTCGAGGCACAGACACAAACACAGACCCTGGGTGTGTCGGTGGGCTTGGGCGTGTCGCGCGGAAAGAAGCGATCGTCGTCGGATTGAATTATATGGATATGTGATGGAGGTCAAGACGGGACGCGGGAAGGCAGAGCTGGGCCCAGACCGAACAAGGAAGGACGGACGGAGGCAGTCTTTGGGGATGCGAAGTATGGGTACAGTATGTAATCTGCGCCGAGGGCTGGGGGCGGGATGAGATCGAACGTCGGGGTTGGTGGCTGTTGAGTCGGAACAGAAATGGGCTGGCCTCTTCGAGGGTTCGATCCAATCCAATGGGCGGAACGACAATCTGTGCGGCTGCGCGGTTTGTGGGTGCGGTGCGGTTTGTGGGTGCAGTGCTGTGCTGTGCAGCGTTGTGTTGTGCTGTGCCAGTACAGCAGTGCAGCAGAGCAGACCTCAAAACCTCACTTTGACCTCTCACCCCAAGTCAGTCAGGTAGCAGTGCACTCGGGGCTGGCTGCCAGAGGACCCAGAAAAAATTGCAATGTCCAATTACGGACGAAATGAAAAAGCAAACGGACACGGGTAGAGACGAGCAAGAGAAGAGACGGCGACGCGGGTAACCATGCACGGCGCAGAGCTGTCTGATCCAAGCTGCCGTCGCGGTGGTCGTGTCGGGTTGCAGAATCGTAGAAGGAAAAAGAAACGGTGATGGTTCCTGTCGATGGTGGATGCGGATCGACGTGTCGCAGGACTCAGACGGCCAGAAGAGCAGCAGGAAGACCCTCAGGGGACTGGGAGCAGGGGCACCGGGACGGGGACCAGGACCAGGACTAGCCGAGACGGGGATGGCTGGGGGAGGGGGGGGGGTAAATTGATCTGGAGGTGGGAATATGAGCGGGAGCGGTTGAGAGACAGCTGTTGTCCGCGCTGAGGTTTGCTCTGGGCTCTGCTACTCCAACTGAATGTAAGCTGTCCTGGCTGTGTAGGGTTAGGGGGGAAGAGAGACGCAGAGACAGAGGTAGAGGGGGAGAGAAAGGGCGGGAGAGTGAGAGGGTAATAGACGAGGCAGGTGATGTGCAGGCCTGGCCGCTGAGAGGCTCGCCCCGGCCCTTCGAAACGCTTGGTCCAATGAGAGCTTGCTCCCCTCGCCGTCCTGGTCCAGACCCCGTCTCCGCTCTTCTCCGCTACTATGTCAGTGCTGCAGGCTGTCCTGTGCCGGTGACTTTTGTTGCGCAATCACAATGCTGATCAAATTGTCCAGTCCTCAAGCCATGACGAGGCTGGAAGCGCTTTCGAGATCTTCAAAGTGCCGCCCAAACTTCGAGTTCAGGTTCAGGTTCAGGCGCAGGCGCAGACCAGTCCGCCCCCAAATTTGTGGGCTGGCTGGGAGGGTTGTCGGGTCTCGGGCCGTCGCAGGGTCAAATCACGGATTGTACGTACAAAGTACCCTGCACAGTGAAGCGGATTTTGTCTGCTGTGTGGTGCTGCAGGCACTGCTGCAAGTGCCGATATGATGAGAATGAGACTAAGAAGTGCTGCGTTGAATACAAACAAGTGATGTTTCGTACGTTGAAAGATGCGTCTTCCAAATCTTTTGTTCTGTTGTTGAAGAGATACAACTTGGAGAATCTTCAGGTGAAATCCGGAGTCCTTGTGACCTGATTGGCTAGAGTGCCGCGGGTTAGGGGATACTGCCGGTTCTGTTTTGCCTGCCCAACCATGCCAGCCTTGCAAGTGACATGACAGCATTCCACGTGTATGGGTGCGGCTAGACTAGCTGCAATCGGTAGTAGCACTTTCCCTGTCCTGCCTGCCCCACTCCCGTCTATATCAACTCGAAATTTTCAACTCAACGCAAAGTTCTCTTCTTCCAATCTTTTCACGCCTACCAACAACGCACTCAGTTCACACACACACGCACACACACACACACACACACACACACACACACACACACAGCCTCTCTTGCATCCGCGCTACCACCGTCCGGACGTTGCACGGCCTGAGAGAACGAACGTGCCCGAGACGATGGTTAGAGGAGGACTTTGAGGTGCTTTCGAGGCGCGCCTCGATCGTGCGCAAATAAGCTCCCGCGGCGATTTGCAACGGCAGCTGGGCATCCGTTCATCCCCGTTCATCCCTTCACTTTCGATGGGGGGGGGGGGTAGTGTGGCATTCGCAAGCACCGCCGCATGTATCACAGAGCCTCCGTCTCATCCATCGCCTCAAATCTTCCGCAGCGCGGCTGGTAGGTTCGTCTCAGTGCATCTTGGTCCGCGAGGCACCACACACTTGCGGCAGCGGCACGCGTCCTCAAGCATGGTAAGCACTCTCCCTCCTGCCTCCCAGCACCAAGCGCATGTCACGTCAAACAAAACAAAACAACCATCTTTTTATGATGACAACTTACATTAAATTGTCTTCTTTTCCCAACTGAATCGACCATGAAGAAGCCTAGTCTGTTCGGGTACCTCGCGCCGTTCTGCGGTCTGACGAGGCCTGTTACTAGCCAGTATTTCCACTCTGAACAAAGATGGACGTCATTGCACTTGCTCCCGACTTGCACCATATTCGACTTTGTTGCCGTTGCTGACTCCAGAATCTCACAGACCGGTGCAGGTATCTCGCCTGCTACGCACCCCTTCTCAACAGCCTGGCTGGCTGGCCGAAAATCTCTGCTACACCCGAGTGACACCATGCTAATCTCTAGCACCGACGTTTCCAAACACCATGCCATCCCAACAGGTCAGTCGCCATTCCTTTTCACATGAGTGCCTCACACGCTCTCCCCCGCACATACCACGATTGCATGATGAAATTTCCATCACTATTCGCAGTTTCCACTCGAGCTCCCGCTTCAAGCCTATTAGGGAAGCAGATGAGAGGCAATCCTTCCTTGGATGTCTGATCGCAATCACAAACATTTTCTCTTTGACACTCGTCACATGATATCTGTCCGTGAAGCAGAGGATGCTGACCAGGTCCTCAGATCACAGAAACATGCTTTTATCGCACGAACAGATCGAGGAATCAAGGGACAGTAGTCAATCATTCAGCCAGGCTGTTTTTGCAGGTAGGTGACGGTCAGACTCTGTAGACATGGCAAAATTTCATACTTGCGTTGCTGGTCGACTTGATAGATACATTGACACAAACGAATGCAACTTATTCAATTGCAATGCCTGTCAACTGTGATGATCTCCCTAAAAGAGATGATATCTGAACACCTGCTGACCCAGCCATCGTGAAATCATGCCTTTCCTTTGTCCAGGTGTACCCATATACGCCTTGCGGAAACAGAAAAGACGCCCGCCAAATTTTAATAATTAATACAGAGGGCCAATCAACCGCTCCGTCGCCCGGATGCTGAGCATCATGCTACACCGGCCGTATCAAAGCAGCCCTCATCTTCGAACATGCTCTCGTCGCTCACTCGATCAGGACACTGGGACCTCCTCCCTCATCCCCTCCCGCCTCGCGACCCGCCCCCCAACTATCCCCCGCCTGTTCCTCCCCGTCCGGCCCCTCCCCAGCCAGTTCAGCTTTAGCAGCCGGCTCAGCTCCTCCACCAGCTTGGTCCCCTCGTCCGCGGCCCCGACGCTCCCCGTCGCGCCCGCCAGCACGCTCATGCACTGCAGCATGCGCCCGACCATGTCCGTCACGTACTTGGAATCCTCGACGTTCTGCTCGCGCAGGGCGCTCCCGCTGCCGGGGAGCGACGACACTGAGCCCGTGGTCGTGCCGCCGGGCGTGAGCTGTGCCTTGTTGAGCGGACGCAGCGAGTTGTTCTCCGACGCCGACGCACCCGCGCTGCTGTGCGCGCCGCTGCTGCTCGCAAACGAGACGTTGCTCAGCCCTCTGCTGCGCCCGCCACCGCTGCCGCCGCCCGCCCCCATCGCGGCCATGTCGCCCAAGAGCGTCGTCGACGTCGAGTTGTAGCTCGCCGTCGAGGGGTCCAGGGACATGGCGGTGCCCGGGCGGAAGGGGAAGCTGCTGCTCCCCGCGGCGGAGGACTCGGCGCCGGGAGACGTCAACAGGTAGTCGACGGGCAGCGGCGAGGCGAGGGCCATGGGGAGGAACTCCAGCGAGAGTCGTGAGAAGATGGCCTTGAGCTTGTCGTAGCGCGGAAGGATCACCACGTCGCGGTAGGCCGTGAGGACGATCCGGCGGACCTCGAGCACCGCCGAGGCCGGGGCTAGGTTGACTGTGCCGGTGGATGTGTCCGTGGGCGGGCTGGTGACCACGCCGCCCCAGAACTCTCGCGCCTGATCTGCAGACATGAGTGTGCCGCACCCGTTGAACTCAAGATCCAAAGGCAAGAAGACGGCTTGCATGTAGGGCAGGACGCTGGTGAAGACATGGAGCCACAGGTCGACGAGGTTGGGTATCAGTCGATCCTCCGAGTGCTTGCGCAGATTGTGGTCGAGATTCCCAAAGCCAGTGAACAACAAATCTCGGAGATCGTCCAAGACCTGATTCGGTGACCTGCGCTGTACGCAGTACTGTATATGCAGTGTCACCACCCGGTTGAAATCCTCTACCGGCAATCTGAGCTCTTCGCCCTCGAAGATGACCAGAAGTTTTGACTTGAGATATGGGAATGCGTCATCCATCGACATGCTGTTGAGTCCGTATTTGGCCGAGTCGATGGGCTCCAGGTATAGAGGCGGGTTCATAGAGCCCAAACTTGCAGGGCCGGCCCAGTCGTTAACGCTGGCGACCGAATCGTTGTGATGTGTCTCCTTGTCGTCCTTCTTGCGCGCTCGCCCCGCATGCCCCAGTCCGCTGATATTCTTAAACGTACTTGAGTTGGGTCCTGGGCTGTTTGGCAGATTGAAATTGTACAAACTGCTCGGGGCACTCGGATCGGTGGGTCTCGAGTTGCTTGCAGCAGACGATAGCTGCGAGTGGTAATCATCCTTATCTTTAGTCTTATGTCTCTGTCTTGACAAGAAGTGGTGTTTCTTCTCCTTGCCCTCCTTCTCCCCATCGGCTGGCCGAATGGTGGCCGATGAGGCGTTATTCATGCTGTAGAATGACTGAGCTGAAGTGTCGAGGCTCGTTGTGCTGAAGTTCCCTCGCTGTAGAGCAGACAGCGCCGATCCAATCTTACTGGGACTCGGCAGTGGCTTGTCCTTGGATTCGCCCTTCACGCTGATCTTGCCTGGTCTCGAGAACAGCTTCACCTTCGACGACTTCTCGGGCTTCTTTTCCGGCAACGGTGGCGGTGGCGGTGGAGGTATCTGGGGTGGTATCTGAGCGACCGGCGACGTCTGCCCTGATCGGGGAAAGGCGGCGTTGGCTGCTGTTGCAGCAGCGTTGCTGCCGAGCAGTCCGTTGTGATATGACTGGCCTCCAAACACGTTGTCCCTCGGCGCGCTCGCCTCCGTCAAGCTGAGTGCTGGGGGGTTGAGCGGCCCGCTCGTTCGTTTTTGTGGTTGTAGGTTTTCCTGGTGTTCGGTTGACATGGGTGCGGTCTGCGACCGCTGTCTGGAGTGCTGAAGCATCTGCTGTTGGGACTGCTGCTGATGATTCAGGACGGCGGCCTGCGCTGCGATGTGACTTGCCGACAGCTGATCGCGCGGAGACGTCTGGGACATGTTGAGATGGGTCGAGAGGTTGGAGGTCGATATCGAGGGCAGGATGGGCTCGAAGACGCCGGCGGTCTGGGAGTGTTTCCGCGAGTGCCCGCCTGATCTTACACTGAGGGGCGAGGGGTTTCGCTGCTGTTGCGCATCGTGGCTTCCTGCGACAGATCTAGCCGCGACAGCCGCGGTGGAGGAGAGTGGGCTGGGAGTCGGGCGGGAGAAGTTCTGGAGGCTGGTGAGGCTCGAGTTGGAGTGCGAGGTGGTGTAGCTCGGGCGGCGCTGTTCAGTGGGGAATTGCGGTTGGTGGGTTTGTTGCTGCGTGGGGCTCCGTGCCTTTGTGATGGATAGCGAAATTGAGTCTTCGCTGGACGAGGACTCGACGCGGCGCATTCCAGGTCGTTGCGGCGGAGGGGGCAGGTCTGCAGCGGCGGCTGCTGCGGAGGCGGAGAAGAAGTTGTTCTGGCTCAGGCTCAGGCTCAGACCTTGGCTCTGGCTCAGGCTCTGATTCTGGCTTTGAGAATGATGGTGACTGTGACTGTGATTATGGGGCTGGCCCTGAGGCATGAATGACCCGGGGCTTCTGCCTGGCTGCGACATCTTGCATCTTCACCAGGTGCCGCAGCGCCCAACCCAAAGCGCAAGGCGTCAGAGGTTTGTTCGTTTCTGGGATCGCCGCAGCGATGTTGCCCAACGAATCTTGTTTCTGCCGGTGTCCCTGCCCTATATTGCAGAGTTTCGGTTGTCGCTGGTGATGTACGACACTTTCGTCTGGTCTGATGGTAGTCTTCAGTGTTGAGTATAGGCGGGGAAATGGCGCTTGAGACGAGGATGAAGGATACCGATGATGGCGAATAAGTGTAGGAGGTTAGATTGTTTTTAGAAAGAGGCTGAACTGAACTAAGGGACAACCTTGGAAATAAAGACGGTCCGTCTGCTAGGGTCTATTGGTAGAGGAGCGGCTTGACGTCGTAGGCAGGGACTAACACCCGGTACATTTGATTACGACGACGGTAGGCTCGGATGGTTTCACTGTCCAGGAAGTAGATCGAGATACGTCTACGTACAAAATGTTCTCGTGGGAGGCTACTTGTGACACAAAGATAGACCATGTCATGTGAGAGACAAGAGAGCTATCATACTTCCGGCATGATAATCTAGTTGCTCCCATGTCATAACAACCTGCCAACCTGCTTCCCAGCAACGGCCAGCCCATCCGACCGAGGCGTGGGAGGATTGACGACCGGGCACACCAGTCTACTGTAATCCCTGCCCACACTGCGCGCCGCGGGGATCGCATTACCGTACTCTGGTACAGGCGTGGTGAGGGGTCCAGGGACCCATGTTCCACGCCCACACTTGCAGCTGCCCCACCACTGAGCAGGGCAAGCACGGAGAGAATCCTACTTTGCGATTCAGCCTCATGTCAAAATACATTTTCCACCAAAGTCAAACGTCGACACACCAACCTCCACGATCGTCGTCTGGGTTACTTTCGAACCGATCAACACAAACAAAGAAAACATCATAAGCAAGATGGCCCCCGCCCCCCCCTCCTCCTCCTCCTCCTCTGATCACAACATGTCTCTAAGCGCATCCTACACCTCCCCGACCAATGCGCCCTTCACCCTCACCCACACTCTCCAAGCTCCTCCATCCGGCACCAGCAACCCGACCGTCCCCGACAAGATCAAGTACCTGGCCGACCTGCGCAAGGCCACGGCGAGCGTGCAGGAGCAGATCAACAAGGAGCTCACGCAGCGGATGGAAGAGGACAAGGCCAGGGAGGCCAACAAGAACGGCAAGCCGGCTGCGGTCGACGAGGCCAAGGAGGAAGAGAACTACGGCGAGGAGGTCCCGGAAGAGGAGGACTGAAGCTGCGCGGGTCGAGCGCTTGTCAAGCTGTATTTTCGGCTACATACCGGCTGAGAACATGAAAAAAGAAAAGGGGTATTGCGGCAGAACCATGCAATGCACAAGGAACAAACGCGGGCCCGAGCTCTCCACACGAAGGCCTTCTGCGCCCATCCAAGACCGGTAGCTGCAGTCCGTCCGAGATTACCCCCAACCGCCTGACGAGAGCGAAACAAGACCACCGCCGCCGCCGCCACCACCACCACCTCCACCTGCCGTCAGTCCACCCGTTCGCCCCCACGCACCAGCCCTGTTGTCCGTCTTGTCGCGCTGCGACCCGGTCGTCGCCCGGTGCAAACATCCATAATGCACAACCGCATTGTCTGGCAGCACAGCGACGACGCTCCCACCGAGGCGCTTATGACACACCCCGCACACCCTCTCGTCGTGCACCACGGCCCTCCTGTTGCGCCCGCCCTGGCCGCCCGGCACCCCATCGCCGAGCAACAGCAGGGACTGGCTCGCGACGAACTCGGTCTCGCGAAGTCCCGCCACCACGCGGCTCTCGTTGACGGCGCTGTTGGCCGCGCGGATGCGGCCCCGGAAGTAGGACTCCAAGTCTGCTATGGGAAGAGTGTCAGGGATGAGGGAGAGCGTTGACGTCGCGGGCAGGCGGGACCCGTGCTTGGAAAGTAGGTCCAGGGCAGGTTCGAGATTGGGTCTGTTGGGTGGTGGAGGCGTCAGGTAGAGGGAGAGAAGAGTGTGGTAGATGGATGGGGTGGCATCCTGGTCGGTATCGCCGTATGCTGTGGAAGGTCTGCGCCCTTTTGCGCTAGAAGGAGGAGAGCCTGCCGGGGCGGCAGAGGTCTCTTGCGACTTGTGTATGCGATTGCAGTATCTGGCAAATTTTTTCGTTAGGCGATCAGATGAGAAACACTTCGGATTCAGGAACCCCGTCCACGTACTCTTCTGCCTTGGCATAGTCCTGCATTTTGAAGACGTAAATCACCAGGGCTGACCTGTGCTCTCCCATGTTGCTAAGAACGATAGCCTGAGCCTCATAGAACGCGGGATCTGTATCGATGCGTCAGTGCTCAGCCTCATGCAATGAAAGAATCGCAACCTCGGGACTTACCGTCACCCTTGAGCAGACTAAAGGCCCTTCCCAGACTGTACTGCGCCGAGCTTGACCTCAAGAACTTGACCAGTCTATCTAGCTCCATCTCCCAATCCACATCCCTGACGTCGCTCTCCTTGAGCTGCTCTACGAGCAACTCCACCAGCCGATTGTGAAAGTCCGGCGTTAGGTCATTCAGCTCGGTAATGATGTGCTCCAGATACCTAACCTCGAGCCTCGCGTCGATGTCGCCCAGGAACCGCACCACGCGATCCCGCGGCAGCGTCTCAGCGTTTTCCGTGTCCGCGACAAACACCTCCATGGCAAGGTCCGGCGCCTTGCGCAGCGTCCACTCGGAGAACTCGAGGATCAGGTCGATCATCTCGGGCGGCAGATTCTGCAGGTACCCGACGGTCCGCCGCGGCCCGTGCAGCCCGGGGGCCTTCTCGTCCGGCTCGTCGCCCTCGCCGAACTTGCGGAGGAGCTCGAGCGCCTGGCGGTGGAGCTTCTTGCCGTAGAAGAAGTCGACGAGCTCGTTGTAGCGGTTGTGCTCGAGGAGCTTCTCGTTGACGACGTCCGGGTCGCAGAAGTTGGGGATGCGGAACAGCGAGGACGCGAGCGTCGGCGCCGAGAACATGTACGCCCTGAACAGACACGTGTCGACCATCTTGAACGTCTCCTGCAGGTGCCGCTCCAGCTCCTCGTCGGACTCGTTACGCGCGCTGGTCGTGCTGGTGAGGAGGCTGCGCAGGGCCTCCTCGCTGGAGCCGGTCTGCGAGGCCTTGTGTTTGAGCTTCCCGGTGACGGGGTCGAGAACGCGCTGCAGGCGAGCACGGGTCCCAGCCAGAAAACCCCGGAGCTCGAGCACGGCTTCCTTGAGGTCCTTGCCTTCCAGTACGGTGCTATCGTCGCCGGACGACTTGCCGTCGTTGCTGCCCGCATCGTCCGTATCCGCGCCCGTCTTCGTAACTGAGGTGATGGAGGCCGTCTCCACATTCGCCTTGCCTCGATGCCCTAGTAACATCCTTGCGAACCCTGCACCCATCGTCGTCGGGGATGTAACATCTTCTGCATGGTTCGAAGCCACATCGCTGTCTTTGTGATCATGTCCCTTCTCGCCATTCTTCTCATTCTTGCCATCGGCATCGGCATCGGCGTCGGCCTCAGTCTCCAACTCCTCGTCATCCTTGTCCTCGGGGTGAGGGTGTCCGGAGAAGTCACCAGCAATACTCTTCGGAAACAGCCTCAGCACCCTCTCGGGAGGCGCATGCACCTCGTCCTCATTGAACAGGTCCATCGACTCGCGATACTTTTTGGCGCGAAAAAGCACCTCGGCCTTCTGCATCTTGACGCTCCGCATGGTCTCGGTCTTGTTCCTGAGGAGCGCGTCTTCCAACATGCCCAGCACGCTGATGGCCTCGTCGAACCTTCCGCTGCCGACGAGCTCCTCGATCTGGGAATCGTAGTCCGTCGCGTCCATCTTCCACACCGCCCTGTCGCTCGAGATGTGGAAGCCCTTGCCGGCATGCGCGAGGCTCACGGTCGGCGGCGGGAAGTGCAGGCTCGCGGCGCCCGGCAGCGGGATCATCTGCAGCAGGCTCAGCGTGTCCGGGTTCCGCACCTCCAGCGACCCCTTGGTCGGGCTCTGGAGCGCCAATATGTAAGGGTACGAGTACCCCACCGACTCGGGCGCGGATTGCCACGGGATCTGCTTCTTGTCCGGCACCGGCTTGCCCTCGTCCGAGATGAACAGCGTGTTGATGTCCTTGGCCAGCAGCATCTGGCCGTCGGCCAGCTTGGTCGCCAGGGGCTTGGGCACGTAGCCGCCCAGGCCCATATACCCCATACCCGCACTGCTCATCGCGCCGAACCTGCTCCCCTGGCCCGCGGCACCGACGATGTGGCCCGGCGCGACGACATCCTCCACGGCGCCCGTGAGGACGTCGACGAGCACGTACCCGGCGTTCATCCCACACACGAGCCGCGTGGCGCTCGCCCACGTCACGGTGCGGATCGCCTCGGTGAGCACCACCTCCGCCACGTCCGGGCCGAGCTCGCTCTCGTGCCAGCTCCACAGCAGGAGCTTCCGCTTGACGGCGACGGCCATGCGCGAGATGATCTCGGGGATCCCGCTCTCGGCGTCGCGCACGATGTTGGACGTGACGGCGAAGCACGAGGCGTTCTTGGTGCGGGGCAGGGGCGCGTAACCCTCGAGCGGTGCATACGTCTGCAGGTCGTGCAGCGAGATGGTGTAGTTGGACAGCGACACGAGCGTGTTGGCCTCCTTGATGATGGCGAGCTGCTCGATGGCGCGCGGAGAGAACTTCTCAACCTCGCGCAGGAGGTCGGTGGGCTTGATCGTGGGAGCCGAGGGCTTTACGGCGGGCACGGTGTCCTCTGCGGCAGCCTGGGAGGCGTCATCGTGCTTGGCCGAAGATGAGCCATTCGTGGGTTTGGATGGGGAGGAGGGGACGGCGGGTGATGGTTCGAGCTCGTTGAGGCGGTAGACACGTAGGCTGCCAGTGTTGAGACCGACGAGGACGCGGTCACCTGTATCTTCTGGCTCAGAAAGGACATCGTCTCCCGCAAGCGCACCGGGTGGAAAGTGGAACGTACCGTAGGCAAGGATGGTCTCTATCTTGGACTTGTCCCTCTGCTTGAGCTCGATGATGGGTCGAGCCGTGAATGCGGAGAGCATCGCGACGGCGCTGCGGAGATGCGCTGACTGGGCAGCTGCATCCAGTTCGAGTGTCGTTATGAGAGCATCAGGACTTTTGATGTATGTAGTCGTGCGACAACAAAGCAGCTGCGGGTATCTGCTGGGGTGACGTTGCAGCAGTGCTTGTACAGGCTGTTCCGTGGGGCTTTGGAAGAGGATGTTGAGATCCGCCCGGGACCAGCTCCGATCCGCAGACCGAGGCTTGGTAAGATGACCGCATAGCTTCCGGCTCCCGCAAAATGCTACGCTGCTTCGTCCCATCTGTATCGGTATTACCAGAGTGCTAAAGTATTTTAGCACAGATCCAGCATGCACGGGGCATTGCACTTCGCCATTTACTTCACTCAAAAATATATCAATTTGGTATTCCACAGACTATAGCAGCGCTTCTATGCTCGTGTTGTGCGTGTTTCCAAAATCCAAACGTCAATCTTCTTACCCACCCCTTGGCGCCGATTCTATGCCGTCAAACTTATTCCAATGCCATTCAGAACTCCACCTGTTTTCTCTCTCGAGCATAGGCCAAAATGAGCCGACACAGGCCCAAGCAACCAACCGCTTTGAGAGACCAATTACATGCCACTCACCCTCATCGCCCCGTAACCCAGAGTGACCACCACAACGAGCGTGATGAGACTGCTCGGCACGCCCCGGCTGATGAAATGCTTGACCTGAAGATACCTCTGGCCGGCCGGATCTTCCTTCATGATCGCAGCTGCACACGCAGAGTTAGCAACAAACTCATGATCACCGTAATGAGGAAGGGGAAATGGCTGTACTTACTCATATTGGGGAATCCGCTCGTCGGCAGCGCCATGGCGGCGCTGCACATCAAAACACCCGCCATGACCAACAGATTCGGGTGCGGCTCATCCATCGACGCACCGACGTCGTAGACCAGCGGCAGGATGATCAGCGCGGCGACAGTGTGGCTGATGAACGTCGCAATGACGAGGATCAGGCACGAGAACACGACGAGCACGCCATACAGGCTCATGCCCTCCACACGGTGGGAGATGGCCACCGCGACAGTATCGAGTAAGCCCGAAGACTTGACAGCCTTGCCAAGCGACAGTCCACCGGCGGCAAGGATGATGATTGTCCAGGGGAAGTTGTTGAAGTCCTCCTTGGTGAGGATGCCGACGCCAAAGAACAGCACAATGGGGATGATCGCGATGACGCCCATGTCGCCGAAAAATGGCTCAAGCTGGTGACTTGCGCACCACAGGGCGATGGTCGTAATGGTGACAATCGATACGAACCACTGCACGCCTGTGAACTTCTCCCGGACCTGACGGATGGGTACGATGGTAGTACCGCGACCGGGATTGAATGTGAGGAGGAGCAGGATCCAGATGAGCAAGATGGAGACGATGCCGACGGGGATCACGATGAAGAACCACTGGCCCCAGCCAGGCTCGGGGACCATGATGCCCAGAGCAACAACATTCTGTGGTGAGGCAATGGGCGAGAGCATTCCGCCAATGTTTGAGGCGAGAGCGATGCCCATGATGACAGCTTTGGACATGTTGGAATCTTTGGGGAGGTTGCGGAGCATGGGCTGGGGTCTGGATTAGTCGTTTGCTTTCCCTGGACGTCGTGATAGTGAGACTCACCTCGATGATAGAGAAGCACAGCACCGGAGCCGCCACATTGCTGATAAGCATACTAGCAAACGCAGCAACAAACATGTTCGCGAGCAGCACTATCCTCGGTGTCGTTCCAGCCTTGCTCAGCACGAAAGTGGCGATGCGCTTGTCGATTCTACACTTGGACAACGCGGCAGCGAGCGTGAAGCCACCGAGCAAGAGCATGATGACGGGCGTCCACATGGCAGAGAAGATGTACGCAGTCGCCTTCTTGGAATCCAACCTGCTGTGTGGCGGGTCGTCGGATATGATCACGTTGAGCAGCACACACAGGAAGGGTATCATCAGGGAGGTGACAAAAAGCGGTATTGCCTGCACACGTGGGTCAGTCTCGTCTCTCGCCATCGGAACACATAGAGAATCATCATCAGCTCACCTCCGTTGCCCACAACAAGCTCACGAACACCAACATCGCCAGGCAATTCTGCTGCTCCGGTCTCTTCATGATGGGGACAAACAGCAGCACGAAGAAAGCCGCCACGATGAACAGCAACGTGAACATCGCAGAGCTGAACAGCCAGACAGGGCAAGTGAGCTTGCCCACGGGCGTCACAATCTGTTTCATCTCAGGCGAATCGTCATCATCACCCTGCAGCCTCGTCTTGACCGCGTCACCTCTGCCCAACAGCGCACGGCCCAAGCTCGCCGCCTCCGCCCTGCGCTCCACGCCTATGAGGTCTCTCCACACGGTGTTGCGTTCCCACACGACGTGCTCGCGCAGGTGACTCCGGAGGTCCTTCTTGGCTGCCTCTGCGTCACCATTCGTCACGATCTCGGTGTATGCCTGCTCCATCTTGGCAATGCTGTCCTCAATGTGTCGAATCGTCGCATCCTGGAATGGATATGCGGGCTCGACAAATTTCTCCATGTACACCGGCCTGTACCGTCGGTCCAGGATCTTGTCGAACTTCTTCAGGACCTTTCGGAATCCAGTCTTGTTCAGCTGCACGTAGCTCTTCAGCTCGCACAGCTGTACATACAGGCTGATGATGCGCTTCTTGAGCATGATCCCGCTCGAGTACAGTACGGCCTGCTCGTAGTCATCGTAGGATGCGCTCATGCGGCGCATTGACCGCGTAAACTCTGTCGACGCCGTCATGTCCGTCGCCGCCGGGTTGGGCGCCGACTTGCGGCGGCCGCTCAGCTGGCTGACACGGCGCTTGCGGTTCGACGGCGCTGTCAGCGCCGTCGTCTCGTCGCCATCCTCCTCGTCGGAACTCGGCTCCTCGGCGCCGTCCTCGGTGGAATGGTGGCTCGGCGCGCTGCCCCTACGGAGGCGACCGCCGTGCTGCCGACTCAGTCCGCCGCCGATGGTATGGCTATGGCCCGTCGTCGGCCTGCCGGCTGCGCCGTTCTCGCCTTCCTCTTCTTCGAAGCGGCCCACGTCGCGCAGTAGGTGGGTTGCCTCGTCGAGTAGCTCGCGCTCTTTGATCTGGTAAAAGGAGGTGATCTTCTCGAGCTCAACATCGAGGGCGCGCTTGAAGACGCCCTCGGGGTCCTCAGAGGGTATGAGGGGGCGCGACTCGGCATCGCCATTGTGGGAATGGCTCGCTTGGTGGATGGTCTTTTCGAGTTGGTAGATTCTAGCGGTGGGCAACAAGTCAGCCGGATTTCGTCCACACGGGACATGTCAGTTGAAGTGTACGGAATGAACACACAATTTCTTGAGGTTGCTATAGGCGATATAGTGGCTGCTCCAGTCCGGAACGGCATTGAACTGGACGCTATGTGAGAACTTCATCTCGTCCTTCTCGTCAAGCCAGCGGCGCTTCTCGGCCCTTTTGGCTGCTCTCCGCGCGTCTTTCTCCTCTTGCTCGCGCCGCGCCGCAATGTGCGAGTAATCTTGGAGCTCGTATTGCTCTGCTGCTGCCGCCGCCGCCACCGCGTGCGGTGCCGATCGAAGCGGTGTGGAATCTATCCTCCCTCCTCTTTCCGGGACACCACTCGAGAGCGGGGTCGAGGTCGCGGCCGTAGCTGCGGTGTCCTGATGGTCTGGCTGGTACGCAGCTAGCCGTGTTGGGCCTGAGGTGTAGCTGGTGGTCGTGATGGTATCGCGGATAGAGGAGGGATGTTTCTGAGAAGGGGTGGAGGGTGGAATGGTGAACTACTTGTACTGTCCGCACATTGAGAACGTTTTTGGGTGTGGCACACGACGGCGAGAAGTTCTGTATCTGAATTTGTGTCGTGGCAGCTATCTAGCGACCCACGGGTGGTAGTCAACCAGGTCGCTAGCGGGGTATCTTAGCACTGATATCATTGTCTTGTCTGCTTTGGGACAGTTCAAGGGGGAGCGTAGAAGGGGTGGGCTGCCTTGCGTGCAATGCTTGCCTGTTGGATGCAAGGGTATTGGTGCGCGGACTTGGGCTGGCCTGGCTGGGCTGGGCTGGGCTCGGACTGATCCGCAGTCTGACACCAGTGTGTCCCTGTCCCTCTCTACTGGGACCCCAAAAGTCTCAGTCAGGGCCTGCGAGGCTCAAGCTACTGCGTAGTGCTGACAGGGGTGCCGTCCACCCAAATGCCTGGAATGCAGCACGCGGCCCCTGCTCAGATCTTGGTTCGACATTCCGCCCTCTCACACAAGTCACACATGCGCCGGTGCTGTGCGACCTGGGCCGTCACATGCCGCATCGCCAGATCGCATGCCCGAGATTGAGATGGCGAGATGGGAAATGTCTCTGGACTATGTACATGTGACTGAGTCGTTTTGGGGTTAACCTGTAGTCCATTGGGAGACTCCTCGTGTGGGCGACAGCATCAAAAAGGGTTGAGTTATCAACTTATCGCTGTATATGACCAATGTGATCTCGCAATGGGAAAAGCACAAGTAAATCTTACTACCCGGCTCGATTTTGAACGTGTATCCGCTGCTACCATATCCTTGTCCTCTTGAAGTGTATCTGACATTGAAACTCTGGCAGGCCCAAAGTTTCTGTCGCGAAGGCTCTGATCTCACGTTACTGGCCAGCGAGGACGGAGCACATACGTATGACCTCCATTCCTATTCGGCCAAGACACTTCTGTACTGTACAATCCGACGCACAAACACATATCCGACCAAGTAGAGATCAGCATCTATCTTTTCCTCAAGAGGGCATACAATTGCATCCTCATCAGGTCTTCCTTGGCGTTATGCCCAGGTGTCACTGTCCACGCGTGTCCATGTACACAAGCTGGTGGGCACTGGTCCCTGCGTATAAAGACGTGGCGATCTTCACGAACCTGTGCAAAACCTTCTGGCATCATGATGCAGAAAACTACCTACTCGGCCGAGAATCATGCAGCCAATCTCGGCCCCGTTGACTCGGTTGAGGCCGAGTCAAGGACCGGTATGTTGACAAGTCGAGCAGAAATCCTTCTCAAGTACTCCTGAACTATTCGTGTGAAATAGGGATCCAACTTCTGCTGTCGAGATCAATCAGGTTGATAAGCGGAACCATCAGATCATTACGTCTTCAAATGTCTTTGGGACTGCCGCTGGTATCGACCACGCCGTGGAGCGAAACGTTCGCTAAATTATCAAGTGCGTTGAGACAAAGTATGATATTCTTTTCTCCGGAAATGATACGTATATCATGCTGACAACATGACATAACCTTGTTGAGCTACGTCGACCTGCACGAGCCAGAGTACCTAGGTAGTCGGCTTCGACTGATGCATCTACCGGGCCTACATCGCCAGCTCGTCAGGACACGGGCATCAAGATGCCTTGTAAATATCGGCTGTTGAGAGGTCACTTTACCCACCTACGTAGGTACCTAGATAGTGCTTGTCCAAAGCCTTGAACAGGGCAAGATTTGTATCTTTGCTTGTTGAACCTCTTCAAGTGCTCATCCAACCCATGGGAGAGTCAATATTACCTAGGTACTACATGTGGTTGATGTTTTCAAAACAAGTCAGCACATCACCCGTTCAGCATATCCTGCATGGCTGGGCCCGCCCAAGGCAGCATTTGAGGAGAGCCTCACTGACAAGAGTCTTCCACCTCACAGTTTACATATTGCGTCTCAAAGCATTGGTCAGGCTACTATAGTGTTGATGATAAAAGCAAATTCAGTCTGGCTGCTAGTGTGCTTTGCGATGATTGTGATGACCTTAAGAATAGACAACACTCTATTTTGCAACTTTGGTTTTGTAATGCGGCCGCATGCTCGCTTACCATGCACTTTCTCATGTCTCCATCAACTCAGCTATTTCAGCCGTCAGCACATCTGGACGACTGATCGGGATCATGTGACCAGCGCCCTCGACAGATACCCTCTTGACCTTTCCACCAGCGGCCACCGCGTCTGCGTGCATCTTCTCCTGCAGAGCAGTGGGTACAATCAAGTCGTTCTCGGGAACAACCGAGACAGAAGGGATCTCTTTCCACGCCTCATATTTGACACTGCCGTCGAAACTATCCGAACTGTGCTTCGTCATCATGGCGGCCCATTTGGCCTGCTCCTCGGGCCCCTCGATATCGTTGAAGATGAACGGGACATACGACGCTTCGACGGGCGGAAGGTAGCCGCCCGGGACGCCAGTCCTGAAAGGTTCCGGCATGGGCCCGGCCTCGTTCATGAACGAGCGGTTGCCCTGGCCCAGGGGCAAGATGAAGGAGCCGATGTAGACGACGCCGACCACGGCCGTGTCCTTGCCCCGTGCCGCGCGGTCTGCTCTGCTCAGGCCCTGGAGCGCAGAAGACCCGGGGACTCCGGCGTACGAGTGCAGCGCGACGACGACGTTGCGAGGCTGGGCCGCGTCGTCGAGGAGGGCTGTCACGGTCTGTCGGATGTGGGCTGCATCATCATCCCCGCTGGGCGGCGGCAACACGGAGCCGTCGTTGGCCGAGGGCAGCCCGACGACCTTCGCATCGTATCCCTCGTTGCTGAGGAGTTTCTGGAGCGGGTCGTAGAGCGGCGGGGTCGAGAACGAACCCGCAACGATGACCACGGAGGTGTTCTGCTTTGTCATGCTTGCGGTCTCTCTTTGCGTGATTTATAATGATCGGGAGGTGGAAGCGGAGGCTCTGACCAAGACCGATGCTGTATGATGGGGCGTAGGTTGACGGCACATTTTGGCAGTGGGCTTTCTCAGGTACCTATCCAGGCAGGTATATATATAAATATATATATGGTCTCGAAACGCCAGTTCACCGTGCCGCGACACTACATTTTAACATTACAAATCGTCTGATTAATGAGGAACCGAATTTGCTTTCACAAGCGGCCGCGTGCCCAAGCGCTAATGGTACGGTGTGAAATCCTGGGACCCGGCGCCGTCAGTTGTTGATGAAGCTTGCTCCGCCGGGTCTCGTCAGGCCTAGTTGCCCAAGGGTTCGATGTAAGAATTATGCGCCTTGCAGTCAAACCAGTGCATGAGATATCAAGCTCAAAAAGCGAGCTGCTGGACGTGCGACCCAATGTTGATGACAGCTCTCATAACAAGGTTGGTGATGCGCTTAGATCGTAAAGGAAATGCCCCCACCCAGGTGCCATTCCTCTCCCCCTAAGGACCCGAAGACGGAGCCGTGAAACCAACGAACCAAAGGTCGCGTGATGTTTCCGAACTCATTCATCCCATCGCTCCTGAGAATCCGAACTGCAGTAAAGTATAACATATCCTCAGTTGCAAGACAATGAAACCGGGCAAGAGTTGCTCTTGAACCCCCCCCCCCTCTTTTTTTTCATTTCTAAAAAAAAGAAAACCGATATTTTCTTTTCCCGCGTGCTGAAGGTGCGCCTCGTGCGTTGGCGCGGATAGATGAAGGCCACATTGGTTTGTCAATGGCATGGGTACGCCTTTCACGGTCGACGAGGTCGTGGAGAAGCAAGGACTTCGAAAGTCAGATGTCTTGGGCCCAGGTTATCTTACTGACGCAGTGTGGCTGTGGGTCTCGGTGCAGTCAGAGCATAACGGCGGACCGTGCGGATTCCCAATGGAACCAGAGCCTGTATGCCTCGCAGAACCGGCGGGTGGGATTGGACGGAGATGGTCAGAGAGGAGGCGAATTCCAGCTTTTGGGCACAGGGATGGGGCTCCTGGACGTTCCTATGGTGCCTCTTGGCAAGCGAAGGCATAAACGTTTGGAAACCGCCATATGCACTAGTTGAGCGCCTGCGAGATAGCTTGAGAGGTATTGAAGCTGTAGGTGTGTCTTTGGAGGGAGAGTGTATGTCGCTCCTGAACGTAGCGGAACAAGGTGTAGATAAGGGCAGACTCAACTGTCAGGACACTGAGCAGTCTGGGTATCAATTGGTATTCTTTGCACATGATTGTAGGCGACCCTCGGCTCATGCTGGCGGCGTGCTGCATATCGCTGATGCCCTGCAGAGCACGGCCGGCCTCACTGTTGCAGGTCCGTGGGCTTCGCAGAAGAGGGCGCGCTCTCGTCTCCCCAGACATCCTTGGACTCCTGTTCCACAGCTCTCATCGCAGTAGCAACATCCTCCAGCTTGGCGACGACATCCAGCACGCCCTGGTTGACCCGCTGAAAATACCGATCATTGGCTTTCCTCCTCTCTCGAGCACCCCTGAGATCACTCTCCGTCTCCTCGTCCAACTTCTGGCCCAACCTCTCCGCTCCAATACCCGCGCTACCAGGCCGCGTGGCCCCCGCGGCCGTACCCGCACTCCTCGCGCCGCCCTCGGCCGTGCCTCCGGTCCCGTCCGACCGGGGCTCCCCACCGCCGCCCGTAGACGACGCCGCGGCCGCCGCGATAGAGGTGGCGGTGGTGGTCTCGATGGCCTCGTCGGCCTCGGAGCGGGCCCAGGCCTGCGCCAGGGCGATCTGGGCGGCCCGCAGCTCCGCGAGCTTGCGGTCGTGGTCCGGCCCGAACACGCGCGTGCCCCCGCTCGCCGACAGCTCGACCTCCTCGAGCGTCACCTGCATCTCGGCCCAGAGCGCGTCGGTCCTATCCGTCGCGCGCGTCGACTCGCGCCGCGTGTACGTCGGCGTCCGCAGGGGCGGCAGGGTGGCTCCGGCCCTGGCGCGCGGAGGAGGGGCCGCGGTCGCCGCTGGCGTCGATGAGGTCCCGCGGTCCATTGGTGGCTTGAAGAGCGCAGCGGCCAGGGGGTCGTGGGGGAAAGGAGCGGATGGAGCCCGTGTGTGTGGTTGACTCTGTTGACTTCGGTCGGATGGCTGGCCGGTCGTGACTGGCCCCGGGCCGGCGGCGGCGGTGGACGGCAGGGAGACATGTGAAGCTGCGGGCGAGGGATGCAGGAACAGGGCCGGGGGTGGATTCCTTTGTGGCCTGGCTTTGGATGCAGATGGCTGTTGTGGTTGAGACATCTTACTCATCCGCCAGCGATGTGCTTATCTCTTGCTGGGTGAGATTTGGCGTGCCGTGCTCGCCGGCGGGTGCTTACTTACAGTAGTAAGTATGCTTGTGCAGTACAGTAAGTAAGAGGAGCGGGTTGGCGGGTGCCGCTTCCTTGTGCAGCGAGCGACCTTCCCCTTCCGGAGGCACGCTGAGACACTTAGTCACTACACCCTTCCAAAGATCACAATGCTACGAGCGAATGGACTGTATTTTGGTAATGACTGTTGATACGTCGAGGTCGGGTCGATTTGGTACGGTCAGATGTGATCGACGATGAAGTTGCAAGGCCATCTCCAAGTGCAGAAAAGGGGTTCCCTGTGCGAATACGTTTCTACACTGGCTGCGGCTTAAGTGCACTGGCGGTGTCGTGGGGCCATCTTACTTTTAATATGTGCTTTTCACAAAACAACTACTATAAATTCGAACGATTCAAGATATGCAGGTAAAATCCATTTGTTGAATGATACTGCAAGTATTGATGCACAAATCGACAAGGAAACAGAATATACGAAAGACTTTAAGAGCCCACAAGGACATCCGACTGGACAATGCCAACGATAAGCACAATAACAAGGACTACTACATCAACAAATTCACAACAAACAATACAATGGTATTCGACATACCATACATTCGTTTGAAAGCTTCCCCTTCAATCTTTGGAAATACTTGTTCTGCTGGCAAGTAGCTCTGCCGAGGCACGCACTCCGTTCCGGATGTACATTCGATGTAGAATCTCTGGCGTGATATCGGTGCATCGGTTCTGCTCGTTCTGGCGAAATTCCTTCAGCCATTGTAAAGTCGTCGTGATTTGAACCAGAACAACCTTGTTCTCTTGTAGCACTGACGAAGACGAAGGGTCACAGATGAAGACGACCGGTCAGACAGCCTTGGAAGACTTTTGTCATGATGCTTTCGGACGTCCGAACGAACATGGGTCCTGGGTCTAACCTCTTGATATTTTACGACGTCTTTGATACTGAGCGACGACAACTCACTGAGCAAGACAAGTGACTCCTGTCAAGCCCGGCTGCCGTGCCTTGAGTCTGGGGTATCTGGCCAATGCTTGCCGCTACGCTCACCCGCTTCGCATTCGCGTGATGTCTACTTTTGATTACATTCGGCGGACGCTGGCACAATTGTTCATCCTGCCAAAGAGGTTGTACCCTTGGAACGTGTCGATGAGAACATGCCAAGGTTGTAGCGCTCCATTCGATTATAGTGCTGAGCTCATACAAGTACAGCTAACTAATGCAAAGCGATTCAGAGTATAGCTTGGGGCAAAGCTTGAGATTACGTCACGCCATTGCGTTGTGCTTTGGATAGCGCTGATCCTTCGACTTGCCGTGTTTAGTGCTTCGATTCAGCCCCCGAGTGCGAGTGCGAGCCAGCACAGCCTTGAGAAGTACCTAACGGCACCAAGCAGCTGACTGGTCCCTCCCGGGTTGGCGTGCCGCGTCAACTGAATGTTGGTCGGACAAGTGCGCCCGGTCAAACTTGGGTCCGTTTCGAGGCGCACTCGAATCAAGATATGTAGATGGACGTCACCTCTTGCGGAGGCGGACGGCCGAGATGGGACGAAGTTGAGGAAGCTGAACACCGGATGAAATCAAGGCTATGCGCGGGGGCTGGACAGGCTCAGAAGTACCAGATATGGAAATGGATGCGCTATATAGATGCTGAAGCCTTCCCGCCAGCATGGCTGACTTCCTTCCATCATCCACAACGAGGACTTTTGACCCATCTTTCATGCGAGCCGGTCCATCACTCCAGCTGTCATATCACATCTACCCTACAATCAATTGACATAACTACCACCGTTCACCATGTGCTGCAACAAGAAGCGCGCCGCTATGTACGCTGCCCACGCAAACCAGGCCGCCGGCCCAAGCTATCAAGGGGCACGACGAGGCTGCGGACGCGGACGCGGAGGCTGCCGTCGAGGGCCCCCTCGCTTCATTCGAAATCTGTTCGGCATGGCCACGGAGCGCCAAAGCAACAACATGGTTCGTCCCGAGATCTACATTACATGTAGCCAGCTGTATCTACTGCGGGACTGCGCAGTGCTCGATCCATATCAAAAGCCAAATGGAGGGATCACTGACATGTTTCCTTGCAGGCGATCCATCCTCAGCAAACGCACCCGGCTTATCAGTCTTGGCCAGACGAGAAGCAGGAGCATGGAGCGTATCCGGCGCAGGAAACGAGCCAGGTCAACGCCAAACCTGAGCCTGAGACTGACGAGGCATTGTACGACCTTGTTGATCACGACGGAAATAGCAACGAACGGCCTGAAGCACTCCCAAGGTACTCTCAGGTGATCAAGACCTAGGGAAAAGAGGGAATGCGAATCCGTACGGCATCATGGGGTGTTCTCTTGTCGCTGCAATGTATTGGTCCATGCCAGTACCCGATGACTATGTCTATATAGCAGATTTCTTATGCCTCGGGAATTTACACGTTTCTATATATATACACACATGTAAACTTGATGCTCTCTCTGTTGGTCTACCTGTTGTTCTCTCCCCACGGTGCCCCTGTGCAGTTGAAACCCGTAGGAGTAACGACGCTGTCGCACAGGTAGTTTGCCGGCGCGGTATTGTTGACCGTGTCGAGGATATCAATGCCCTCGATGACCACTCCCGTGCAGGGACTGGCAGCGCTGCACTGCAGCTCCGCCACGACGTCGCTGGTGGTGGTGCCGGTCCAGTCGCGCATCGTCAGGTCCCTGATGTTGAACTCGCTCGTGTCGCAGCTGCCCGTGGCCGAGTTGTAGCTCGTGCACTGCGTGATGGCGAAGATGCCCGACGAGTTGTGGAGCCTGAAGTCCTCGAAGGTCATGTTGGCGGCGTAGCCCAGCCCGCCGCCGCCGCCGTTTGGCGGGTAGCCCGTGCTGTTGCCCGTCCACGTCTTGACGTACACGCCGTAGCGCATCATGTTGTTGATGGTGATGTTGCGGACCGTCACGTTCTCGATCGTCTCATATGTGTTGTCTGTGCTTGCGGTCAGCTCCTCATTCTTCCGGCTCTCAAATCGTGTGCAAACGCACTGTACTGCCCAATGCTGCCGATCGCAATGCCGAGACCAGTGTAGAAGTCGCAGTTCTCGATCAGAATGTTTGTGCTGTTCGCCTTCATACTGATACTGTCGTCTCCGTTGTCAACGACCCAATTACGGAACGTGACATTGTTCACGTAGACCGTATCCGCACCATCGGTCTGTATGTTCATGATCAGTTATACTTCTCGTTCAGACTAAGCCGGAGCATGTATATTGTGCTTACGTTGAGTGAAGAGAAGTCGAAACCGACAGCGTTTGCAGAATCGGTACTGTTGACATATATGTTTTCCAAGAGGATATTCTCCGAGTGGATGACCGTCATAGTCCTGCACAGCAACCATGGATGAGCCCCCTGAACTGAAATTGTAAACTGAAGACAGGTACTCACCACATCTGGCTTTGGACGAATCGGAGACCCTCAAAGACACTGTCCTTCGTGCCCGTAATAGTAATCTGATGGGGACGTCCAGGATAGTTGTTTGTGCCGTTTATGAAGTCGTACCAAACCTGTCCATTGCCGTCCAGGGTGCCACGGCCATGGCCGTCCCATCGCAGTCCCTCGCCGCCGAACAACCACGCACTGGACTGGTTCTGATAGCCCACAGGCAGCGAGTGGTTCAGCCAGTAGGGAATGTTGGTATCCCACAGCAGCGTCCCCCCGAGGTCAATGTCCACATTACTGAGGCCGGTCGTGTTCATCACCGACTTGACGGTGTACGTCTGATTCAGGAAGACGACCCTGCCTCTGTTGGCGGCATCGTTGTGGCCGCACTGCTCAAAGGCCTGGAGGATGGCTGGCGCGGCGTCTGTCCCGTTCAGGCCGGGCTGTACGACGCATGTGTTGTCTTTCGAGACGGACGGCGAGGCCTGGGAGAGAACCAGAGGCACTTGAAGTGCCGCTACCAAAGAGGAGCGCATCGTGGGTGACAGCAAGGGCAGGACAAGAATCTTGCTGGAGGAAAGCAAGTAGCGACTGAGGACGCGCCGAAAAGATGCCATCTTACTTATGTGCACCTGCCGACCTGAAGTAGATCTCAGCTTTTCGCTGGTACTTTCATTACCATTGTGGGGCCCCAGGGACGTCACTTACATCACCCAGGACGAAAATGCGGAGGGATGAGATCGTGGGGATGGATCCGGGGGTGGATCTTGTGGGGAAATTTATGAGGGGTTTTGCCTGGCACGGCCGTCTCTTCGGCGTCAAATCTCCCGTCGACTGACCGCCGGCTTTCACATCCGGCTCGGAACGGAATCATGACTCGGAGGCGTGCTGCCGGGCAAGCGGTTCACCATGAAAATACCATAGAGAACCTACACAGTCAACGCGCATACAGGCTCAGGAATCGTGTTGGAAACAGCACTCGACTTGAGTTTAGGGGACGAAAGCCCCCAGAGGAGCCTGAGACAGAGGCTGGCTATATCACAGCTCGAAATTACGGTGTGCAGTAACACCCCAAGGCTCGATTTATTAGGGGTCGGTTGCTAAGTATTCTTCCGGGCACCCCGCCGTGCCCGCTAAGACCTGTTGACTTCCAGGTTTTGAACAAACGAACTTTTTCTCATGCTCCACCTCGGCTGTTGCGCATTTATTCCCATGGACTTCCAATACTGTCATCATATTCGGATGGGCAGAGCCGCACGAAGTTGGTCAAGTCGGGCCAATGACACCTCCGTCCTACCGCCCGTTGCTCTGCTTGAGGAGGCCACTGGTCAGGCACCACGGCCTTTGCTGTGCGAATGTGGTTATCTAGTTATGTACTCACGAGATTCTAGAGGACGCTGAAAGCAGCTAATGCCTTGGGATGCTTTCGGACGATATAAATCATAATTTCTTCTTTCCCAAATACCCTTTCGTGGACAAGGATCTAATGCAACTCTCTATAGAACATGGGATTTCTCGGCAGCCTTTGTAAATGCATCTATGTAGTCTACGTGCTTGATCGTATCCAGACCCACATGCGCATCACCTCGTCCCTGCCCAGCGGCTGAATCATCCTCATGGTTTCTGACGCAGCTTCTGCCCTCTTCACATCAAAAATCGGCTGGGGGCTGTCGTAGTATTCTGAGTACGTCTTCTTCCAGAGATGCAGCAACGATCGCGCCGGATGGTCGTTGGTCTCTAGAGCCGCCTCAAGACGGTGCAGCCACGTCTGTGGGGCCACTATGTCAAGCGCCTTGGAAACAGCTGGAGACTTGCTCGGTTCTTCTGCTGACTCCCCGCTGGTTTCGCCAGACATCGGATCTTCTGCGAGCCACTCGACCACGTCGGACCATGTTGGTTCCTGGTGACGGTTTACCACGTGGTACACGGGGATCTTGACATATTTGGGGCCGCGGGCTTGCCGTTGAAGATCCGCGCCGGAAAGCTCTATCACGGCTCTGGCAGCCACGTCGACGGGCAGCCAGCTGAGAGACTCGTCCAGCTCTGGAAGACAGCCGGTAATCTTCGCCGAGGAAAGCATGATCGGATAGGCCTCCGTTGTGTTCCAGACGCCGTGCCTATTCCCACACAGCTGCCCGACGCGAATGATGATGATGGGTGATCTTTCCTCCGCGGCATGTGTACTTTCGGCGGTCGATGTTGGGACAGAGAAGCTCCCTCCCACCTTGGCCGAAGTACATATGCTCTCTGCCACCCATTTCGATCTCGAGTATCCGAGGGACGACACGTCGTCCGGCTCGGTCGATAGCGTTTCTGGTATCGGACGCTCTCCAATGCCCGCCGCGGAAACAGCGGCTGTCGATGAGATGAACACAAATCGAGCAGCCGAGCTGCGGGTATGGTCCCTCAGTTCGAGGAGGTTGCGAACCCCAGTGAATTGATCCTCGAAGGATTTGAGCTTCAACGCGAAGTTGACTGGCCATGCTGAGTGGATGATCATGGTGGCCTCAGCAGCTATCTCGTTCCAGTCGGCTTCCGTGAGGCCAAGTTTAGCCTCTGAGAGGGAACACGGTATACAGACGAGGCGAGGATCCTGCTTCTTAGCGATGTCGGCCCCAGTCAATTTGCGAGATACCAGGGCCTGTGCTATCCTCTCGGCCGCATCTTCAGGGCTCTGTGAGCGGACCAGACAGAAGACTTTCGATGTGTTCGAATCCTGCAGCAGCAGGTCGAGGATATGCGCTCCAAGCGACCCAGTCGCGCCAGTGAGAACGACAACGCGATCGGTCTGATGGTGGAAAGACCCGGTCGGTGACTGAATAGGGTGCCGATACTTCTCAATCAGGTCCAACATGAGTTGCTCCTCGTCGATTTCTCCTTCACCAGCACCGTCTGGGACCACCACGTCCACGGAGTTTCGACACCGCATGATGTAGCTCGATATCCGATCGACCGAGCCCTGTTCGTATATGATGTTGAGTGGAAGCGTCATGCCGGCGCCAGGGAAGAAGGTTTTCGAGATATTCTTCCTGAGTTGCGAGCAGGCGATGGAGTCGACACCTTGAGCGAACAAGTCTTTCGTCGAGCTGACTTGCCGCCCCAAAACATCTTGAAAGAGCTTCGTGAGCTCGATCAGCACCTGGCTGTCAGGTACGTCGGCCTTTGGACGTTCGTCAGCCACCTGGCCCTCTCCATACACCCGATCGATCTCATCCTTGAACAGGCTCTCAGCTTGTCTTCGTAATATGGTGCCCTTGCTGCTCTTCGGTAATCCGGCGGCGTCGGTGTCCTGGCGTCTCGCGACGACCATATTGCCTCGGCCGATTCTGGCGTGGCTTTGTGCCTCGCTGTTCATCTGTTCGACCGTCGGCCAGACATCATCTATGACCTGCTCATCGCTAACATAGCCGGCGTCCCACCTTGGAATCAACAACAGCCCAGGAGCCTCACGCCCTGTCCCAAAGATCATCGCATCTACCAAGGCCCGCTTGCCGACGGGCGAAGCCAGCAACTCACCCTCGACGGGAGCCGGGTCAAATTTCTTCCCGTTCACAAGGGTAATCTGTGCGTCCGCTCTGCTGTGATATCGCCAAGCGTTTGGAATTGTCGGGTGCTTCTCGAACAAGTCCGCCGTGGCGAAGGAGCCATCGTGTCGATTCGTCTTGCCTCTGTGTGGCCAGTCCGGTTTCACGACGAATTCGAAGAGCGGTGGGCTATCATCACCACGCTGCTGAGCTTGAGGCTCGAAATCGTAGAAATGCGGCTGCAAGGCGGGATCGGCTCTCAACCACGACCAATCTTTGTCTTTGCTGTAGTCTCTGTGAGACGATAGAAGGAAGCCACACTCAGCGCTGCCGAATCGTGATACGAGTTTGACATCGTTCGAGACGAGCTCATCGCCTAAAGCAGCAGGAAGAGCTGCTCCACCAACACCGACGAGGTCCATGTGTTGCAGCAGCCGCAGACCGGTGGCCTGATCATTGGACGATTCGGCGATGAGCATCTGTAGGATGTAGGGGACCGAGGTGAAGTAGTTGACAGCGCACGCGCCCTGGAGATATGCGTTTGCGCGGTCGATGGCTTGGCGAACATTGGCCGTGGTGATGGGCTGTGTTCCGGGAAACAAGTGGATTGTCGCGCCACTTGACCATGCTCTCATACAGTCTGAGATGCCTCCGTGGTACAAAGGTGTGGTCGAAAATGTGGCATGAGTTTCGCCACCGGGAAGACGTGGAAGTACGCCAACTGCTGCATAGTGAGTCTGGGGAATGGGCTTGGGGAGACCGGAGGAGGTGCCAGAAGTGTGAAAGAGGTATGCAATATCGCTCGACTGGATTTGGGCGTCGATTATGGTCGATGTTGCATCCGCCTTCAGATTGTACAGGATGTTGCTAACATTTATACCCATAATGCCATCTTTGAGATTCTTCGCGGTGTCATAATTACGAGCATCGGCAAACACGACAGAAATCCTGCATGTCGTGCACAGGTGTTTGATGGCGCCTTCGTCGAGTTGTGGACTACAACAGAGGTCAACAAGTGCCTCTGGTCTCGTGACGGGGGCGCAAGCATGACTTACGCAAGAAGCATCACAGACTTTCCCAGTCTCATGAGGCCCAGCCATGTTAATACAAATTCGGGAGTGCTGGAACAGAGCAAGCCAACTGTCGAGGAGCCACCACGGCTGGCCACCTGCATGCGGCGACGGAGCCGCGTGGCTGTTGCCATCGAATAATCTCGGAGTTCTCGATACGTGAAGTCTAGCCGCAGTGGTCAGCCGGCTGACCGCACCGAGCAGCTACAGTATTTCCGCTTCGCCTACCAGACTTCATCTCTCGGCCGTCTTCGCCGTAACAGCCTCCCGGGAAGTACACGGCGGGCTTCTGCCGCAGCTCATTGGCCTGCTCATTGATGAGATGGTTGACCGTGTCGAAGGGGTGCGGGTGCAGTTGATTCCACCTCGCTGCCTCGCCTAGGGTGCAGGTGAAGTACGTGAGGTGCGTCTCTGCCATGGTGTCGGGCCTTTGGTCGTCGCATCTCCATCCGTGTACGAGGAACCGCACCCTCTTCGACATTGCGAGCCACCCTGTTTTCCTCGGGACACGCGGGCGGGACAGAGTATCCAACCTGGGATGCACGTCGAACAGGCGTGAGCCTCTGAGGACCGGCGACGGTGACGGACGGACATTTCGAGGGAGCAAGGGCGCATTATCACGGCCCGCGGCCGCGTCCAGGAGCGGTGACGTGCAGGTAGAGCGTCATACCATACCATACCATTCCAAATTCGCCACGCGCCAACGGCGCCAGAACTTGAGACCACGAACATTATTAACACTAAAAAAAAAAAAACCTCTCGCGAGTGCAGCGCAGCAGGAGCGGCCCGAACCCAAACTAGGACATTGATGAGATCATAGAGGCTCGTGGAACAAGAACAAAGCCACCCTGGTCCATATCAACAATCCCCTAAGCTCCAAATGCCGATGCAGGGAAAATCGAATTCTGAACTCGATCGGAAAACCGCATGCCACGCCACTCGGAAGGACGGCCCCGTCTGCACACCGGCCATCCTCAACAACATCGACATTCCCAGGCCATTGACATACCACTGAAAATGTCGAATCCCCAGCGCAAGGTCACCGACACCCTCCCCCTCAATACATATCCTCCAGTTCGCATCCCGCATCTAGGCCTTGGGACTTATCTGTCGCCCCCGGATCTTGCACTAAGCTCCTGCCTCGCAGCTCTGCAGGCAGGCTATCGGCAGATCGACACAGGACAGTACTACGAAAATGAGGGTGAAGTTGGACAGGCCATTGCGGAGTCGGGTCTGTCCCGCGGCCAGGTCTTCGTCACGACCAAGATCCTCACAGCGGGCGGATCAGTCGACGACGACTATGCCTCGTGTCTGCGGAGCGTAGAGAAGATTGGGGGCTTCGTGGACTGCTTCCTCATCCACTCGCCCAGCCCTGGCGCCAAAAAGCGCGCAGAGATGTGGCTGGCCTTGGAGAGGTTGTACGAGGAGGGGAAGGCCAAGTCGATCGGCTTGAGTAACTTCGGCATTGCGCAGATTGAGGAGCTGAAGGGCGCTGGCAAGATCTGGCCGCCGCATGTCCTTCAGATAGAAGTAAGCCCAGATCCACAGACTCTCAATCTCTCTCCCGCGGAGACCAACCCCTCCTGGTGTTCTGTAATGTTGCTCACACGCGGCCTGCGACAGCTTCACCCGTGGAATCAACAGAAGGAGGTCGTTCAGTACTGTCGTGACAACGGCATTGTCGTACAGGCATACTGCCCCATCGTCCGCAACCAAAAGGCCGGAGACAAGGACCTCGTGTCGATAGCAGAGAAGCATCATGTCACCCCAAACCAGGTGCTGATCAGGTGGAGCATCCAAAAGGGCTGGGTAAGTCTGCCAAAGAGCGACAGCCCGGAGCGAATACGGTTGAACGCCGATGTCTATGGTTTTGCACTGGACGAGGAGGATATGGCTCGGCTCAATGGCCTGGATGAAGGGCCCGCGGGTGCGATTGTTATGGCGGTAGACAATTCCTAAAGGGCCCGGTATCTCGCGGGACTCGTGGCAGCCCTTCTCAAGCCACATCCTTCTTGGCTTTATAGTCGAGAAACATTTGCCCGAAGATCCTTCTGCCCTCGTTGTCACCAGCGCCGTTGACCAGTTCCTGTGCAGTGAACAGTAACTCGAAAATACCAACACGGTCCAGCATTGGCATAGGTGCCCTCATAGCCCCCTTTAGCGTCTCCATGGCGGCCTCAT
The DNA here is from genome assembly GCA_026120015.1 of Dendrostoma leiphaemia. Classification (NCBI taxonomy): domain Eukaryota; kingdom Fungi; phylum Ascomycota; class Sordariomycetes; order Diaporthales; family Erythrogloeaceae; genus Dendrostoma; species Dendrostoma leiphaemia. Next base: position 10,066 of record JALRMF010000105.1, on the reverse strand, counting down.
CACCCTCAGCGTGGGCTTTGTTATAGGCTTTGATGTTCATCAGAAGGGCACTGCCAGGATGTCAGCCTGTACATGAAGGAAATATTCGCCAGTTCAAAAGCCACAGCAGGGTGACTATTCCGATAGAAAGCGTCTGCATACCCAACGGTACCGGTCTGCACGGTGCTACCGTCTCCCAGTGTGACTTCGGGCATTCTAGCTCCCAGTGTGGCCGAGTTGAGATCGGCTAGGTTGCCGTCCGCCATCATGGGACAGTTTCTTGATTGACAATTGAAACTTGGAGCGAGAGGACTATGTTCAGTCGCGCCGTGGAAGGTGCACAAATTCTGCATGCATATGTTGGCAAAAAAGTTGGACCTCGACAGAGTATGTCGGCTTGGACGAGAGCATGTTGGTATCGGGCACTTTATACTCACAGAAAATCATGAGGCGCAGGAGGGAAGATCAACAGTACTCCTCACACACCCACTGTACCTCTCAAAGGATGCGGAAAGTCCGCGGCGCGGGAAGCAGCATCACCTTGAAATCAGACACACTGGTTAAGGAGTCCACCGCTGTCATCGGCCGTCGTCTACGGAGCCAAACGGTCAGCACGATGACCCACTGGTACAGTTCGGACTCGGAACATTTATGCTTGGGACATCGGCGAGGGCCCCTGGGGGCCGCCCCCCGGAAGTTCCACGGAGCCAAAATCCCTAGCCGACTCTTCGCGGACTCAGAATTACGGGCATGTGGGCCCGCTGATCAGATTCGCGAATGATCTTTTGCTGTGAGTTCTGGTGTCTAAGTACGTCTGTATGTATATTGGTAATTTTACATTTCTTGTCCATGTCGGCAGTCAACATCTAGTCAAGACCCAAGGGGACCCGGGGGGCGGGGGGGTTTCTAAACCCTTCTAAACCCTAACCCGAATGATTTGAAGAGATTTCCTTCAGCATCAATCCTCCGTGCCCTCCCCAGGCCAGATCGTCCAAACTATCACAACCAAGAGCTTCATACCTGACGCTGTCCACAGCGCGCCAGCAATGCCCAAATGGCTGTGCGCGAACAGTCCACCCGCGAGCGCACCCACGAGGAGCATCAGCGGCGCGCCGACCCTGCGGTTCCTCTCGGCGTTGTCGAGGCGGAAGAGGTCGGCGTCGCTGAACAGGTCGCAGTAGATGCTGGTGAGCACGACGCTCGTGAGGGCGTTGTACTTGAGCGCGCGGCTCGTGACGGCCTGGCCGCACGCCTGGAAGGCCACGAGCGCGATGGGCACCAGCACGTCCCACGTGACGTCGTCGGGCCCGTAGTCGGCCGGGCCGAACGTCACGATCGCCGCCGCCGCCACGCAGAGGGCCGTCTGCGCCGCGAAAGAGGCGACGAGCGTGGCGCGGCGCTTGGGCGAGAAGTAGCGGTGGAAGCGGCTGAAGAAGAAGGAGCCGATGCAGAAGCTCAGGAGCGACGTGCCCGACTTGATCCACCGTGTGCTCTGGGTGGGTGCCGAGAGGCCGAGGCCGATGTAGACGGTGTTGCCTGTCGATTCCTGTCAGTCACACCGTGTCGTCTGGCAGACGGTCGGGTCTTGACCTCACCTGTTTGCATGGACACGAAAGAGCCCCATATGGAGATGGAGGCGCTGTCCAGCATCCCCGTGATGATATAGCAGAATATGAGTACGATGTCCGCCCAGTCGCGCTTGACATCAGCCTGGGCTGCCTTGCGCAGGCGACTCTTGAGGGACTTTTGTCGTGAAGTCCGGTTGACTTCTCCGTTCAGCAGCGGCTCCGCCTCGTCGGCCAGATTGCGGACGTGGTTGGTCGCCGCTGTAGCTACGTTCGGCCCAGCCGTACCATAGTCGCTCGTTTGGCTCATCTCTGCTGTGAACGAGGCTCGTCGCTTGATCGTCCTGCTTGAGGTGTTGAGGAGGCGCCGACTGGAATTGACTTGCTGATGGCAGGATTTGCAAAAGCTTGTGAACGCCCGGCCCCAGGTTCTGACTAGCATCCGGTCACCACGGTTCCGCTGTCGTCACTGCGGAGAAGTTTGGCTTGCTCCAGAGGCGGCTGAAAGGACGCTGTCACCTCGAGTCGTGTGATCGCAAGCCCCGAGTGGTTGTGCTGCTAGGAGGCAAGTTGGTGACCACGCAAGCCAAGAGCCAAGAACTTCCCAGGGTGGCTGGCGCCACAGATGTCAAGATTTGCGAATTTGCAAATCAGATCGGTTGGTCGCCGGCCGGCCTTTGTCCGTGGACTCTAAAAATAAATTAAAGGCCTTGACCGAGGACTGGGATACAGCTCCAAGAGCTCCAAGAAATTAGACTGGCGAGCTAGCACGATCAGAGCTCCTGAGACTTCGAAATGCTTCAGCTCAGGGCCAGAGCCGAGGATGCTGGCCGCGGGGAACCTGGGGGACAGGCTCCGGCGAGGTCTTCCCCATGGCAACCACTATATCCCCTACGGACAGAATGCCACCAAACGCTCCAGGTTGGCGTATCAGGGCCCATTACCCCACGTCTAGGGCCCCTGTTCCTGATGCCTGTGCTCTGGTACAGCAGGGCAGGGCCCCAAGGGCCCATCCACCACAGCAAAGCAAAAGCTAGGCCTGTTCGGGGTGGCTGGTTCTGGGCGCTGTCTGGAGCTACCGTAGTCCTCTCCAACCGGACCACCTCGCAGAATCTCGGTTTTCCTTCGGCGATGCGTGGTTGCACGGCCAAGAGAACCTGGGTGTCGTCGAGTCGCCCAGAGCAGTTCCTACCCCGGATCTAGCCATCAGAAACAGTTGCGCTGAGGATGTGGGAGTCGGACCGGGTTGTGTAGAGCGTGCGCGCATGCTGCCCCTGTTCCGTTCGCAGGAGGGGGGCCGCACGGGACCAGAAGCTTGAATTATGGGGCCCATCCTGGTTGCTAAAGCACGTCGCAGTCCCCCTGGCATTATGTACAGTACCTAGCTTGCCCAAGCTATCCGCTGCGGGCCTTTGTATGTCGCCCGGATGCGATGGTGACGCCATATAATTGGCACATCGCTCTGGTCGCATCTTTAGAGGTTCTAAGCAAGTTTGTTTTTCTGTCTCATTACCTCCTCCATTGCTTCTCTAGCTGAGTTCAGTATTTCCCGTTGTGGATCAGCCATCATGATCGTTCCGCAGCTCTTAGTGACAGCCTCCCTGGCGGGGCTGTCTCTTGCTCTGCCCCACAAAGACTCTCCTCAACAGCGCCTGGCTGCTGGTCTTGAGCTCCCAGAGAAGTATCTCACCAGCGCCAAAGCCACGAAGAACCCATACGCGCCCGGATATCGCGACCCTCTTGACCGGGCTGTTGATCCCGACAAGGACGATGTCGACCCTCTGCCATGGCGCAATGGCTGGGGCGCGTCCGTCCTGGGACCATGGAACCCGAGCCGCGCCCGACAGAACCCCGATCTCATCCGTCCACCGAGCACGGATCACGGCAACATGGCGAACATGCGGTGGAGTTTTGCCGACTCGCATGTGAGAATCGAGGTGAGCATCTGCAGGACATTGCAAGACAAATCTTCACGTCTGCCCTTCGGTGGCAACGTTGAGAACTCCCGTGTGTAGCTAACGGTATTGCGCCACGCAGGAAGGAGGATGGACCAGGCAGACCACCGTCCGCGAGCTGCCCACCTCGAGTGAGCTGGCGAGCGTCAACATGCGCCTGGGCGAAGGCGTCATCCGCGAGCTGCATTGGCACAAAGAGGCGGAGTGGGCTTATGTTCTTGACGGCTCCGTGCGCGTCACTGCGCTGGACTACGAGGGCGGTAACTTCATCGAGGATCTGGAGAAGGGGGATCTGTGGTATTTCCCCAGTGGTGTGCCTCACAGTCTCCAAGGCCTGAGCCCCAATGGCACCGAGTTCCTGCTCATCTTTGACGATGGACGATTCTCGGAGGAGAGCACCTTCATCCTCACGGACTGGCTGGGTAAGCTTTGTCTCCCACACCCCCCCCCCCTTCGCTCCCCACCAAACGATACTTCGGAACCCCACACTGTTCTTTGTTTACTGAATCTTTGCACAGCTCATACGCCGAAGTCTGTCATCGCCGAGAACTTCCACCTCGCTCCGCAAGTCTTCAAGCACCTCCCCGCCGGCGAGAAATACATCTTCCAGGGATCCAACCCGGGCTCCATCGACGAGGAGCGCCCGGCGGGCAAGCACGTCAAGCAGTCCAAGCTCAACTTCGTCCACAGGATGCTGGCGCAGGACCCGATCGTGACGTCCGGCGGCGAGGTCCGCATCACCGACTCGACCAACTTCCCCATCTCCAAGACCGTCGCCGCGGCGCACGCCATCATCCAGCCCGGCGCGCTGCGCGAGATGCACTGGCACCCCAACGCCGACGAGTGGAACTTCTTCATCCGCGGCAAGGCGCGCATCACCATCTTCGCCGCCGAGGGCACCGCGCGGACGTTCGACTACGTCCCCGGCGACGTCGGCATCGTCCCGCGGAACCACGGGCACTTCGTGGAGAACATCGGGGACGAGCCCATCGAGATGCTCGAGGTCTTCAGGGCGGACCAGTTCCAGGACTTCTCGCTCTTCCAGTGGATGGGCGAGACGCCGCAGCGCATGGTTGCGGATCACTTGTTCAAGGACGACCCGGAGAATGCCAAGAAGTTCTTGGCTGAGATCAAGGATGCCAAAAAGGACCCCGTTACGAAGTTTGGGGTTGATCTCGACAAGACGCAGGGTGAGGAGAGCGAGAAGGAACTGTAAATCAACCGTGGAACCGGAATATTTTCTTTGTCTACCTATACGGCTGTCAACTCGTCGGACTTTGTGCCATTAAAAGCGTGGAACATTTAGGGGTGGCATATTGTGAAAGATCTAAACTGTCTGGCGCGATCCGCCGTGTATCAAACCCTGGACATGTCAGCATGCCCATGGTCTTCATTCAGTCAAGACGCAGCATCAGAACTCAGAGTATTACGACGTGATCTTTTATTAAACTGTTACCGCATGGGATGAACTCTGGAAGTCTTTACGCCCTTGAAACTCGTTCTCAGCGACGTTCTTGGCTTAGAAAACCTTGGTCAGAAGAATCAAACGGTATGCCGTATCAATGCTATGAGGCCTTTGACATTTACAGCGGCAGCCACTCCTTGGTACCCACGTAACCTTGAAAAGCTGAGCCTTACTGGGTGCCGAAGCTTCAGGAGTAATTATTTTGTTCAAAGCGTACTGTGGATTCGTCCGTGCATAGTCGCGTGCTGAAATCACAAAAAGGTGAGCGTACTGGAACGTCACAGTCAAACACAAGCAAAGAAAAGAGAATGAGCCATTCAGACCTCCATGTCTGAGTCTATCTCGTCATCCTCCTCCCCTTCCATGTCCTCCCAGCCATCTTCTCCCGCATCTGCCTCCGCCTCGAGGTGGATCTGTATTGGTGTACCAAGTAAGAGGTGCAAGATCGGCGGTGAAAGTGACCTTTGTTGTTCTCACACCAGTACCTAGGTATATATTCGACCCTGACCCCACAACGGGACACAGTGGCCCGTGGGTGTTCTCAGGGCAGAGCAAATATGACCCGCGAGTACCGGACTTCCGACTTAGATTGGTTGTTCCGTACGATGCCGGTGAGACGCTTTGGGGACAACATCAGCGCGCGTCTCACTCAATATTTGTGGGTCTGCCTTCCTCTTGAATATCCGATCCCCTTTTATGTCCGATCAAGATACCGAGATCAGACTCTCGTAACACTTGCCAGACGAACATTCGAACGACATGTCAGATGAGGAGAAAAGCTGTTCCACGCCCGGAACAAGAACACCGCCGGAAAACGGTAACTCAAAGCAGCAGAGGTCAGTCACTGGCTTGCGGTGGCTAACAGTCTGTCTCGCTATCTACTCGTGTAATCTGTTATACGGTCTGGACAACACCATCGTGGCTGACATCCAGGCACCTATCATCGACGAATTCGGCAACGTCAACAAGCTTGGTTGGCTTGGCATCGGGTTTCCCCTTTGGCGCCGCGGCAACGATCTTGCCGATGTAAGTGATGCGCCCCCAGACCGTCCACGTTGCCCTCCTCTCGCTGAAAGTATTCGTAGAGGCAAAGCATACCTACGCCATCTTCGACAACAAATGGCTCTTGTTCTGCATGTTGACAATGTTCGCCGCCGGTAGCGCGCTGTGCGGTGCCGCTCCGTCCATGAACGCCCTCATTGTTGGGCGTGTCTGGGCTGGTGCTGGGGGCGCAGGAATGTATCTCGGGTATGCTCTTGGTCTCTTTCCTTTTTGCCAGGTGTCGACTCGCCAGCTAAGTGTGGCCACAGGAACATCAACCTGATCCAGAGTCTGACCACGCCGTCAGAGCGAAGCGTATACACCGTGACACGTCAGCAGCCGTTCTTGTTTATGGCATCGGGGCCATTCTCGGTCCGATTGTGGGAGGTGCCCTGGCCGACACTTCAAGTTCAGGCTGGCGATGGGCATGTGACATGTCCCTGGATATTGACGGCCGTCTCTGTTGGGCAGTTACATGTCGATTAACCAGATGTCACTCAGGCGTTCTATTTAAATCTGTTCATCTACGCCATAATGGCTCCAATCTACGTCCTCCTTCTTCCTTCGGTCCAGCGGGAGCCTGAAAGTAGCACCTTCACAAAGCTCCGGTCGTTTGACTACTCAGGCATCCTATTGAGCTGCACGGCATGCAACATGTTATGCATGATCTTTACCTTTGGTGGCACTATCTGGGACTGGGCTGGTAGCCGGATGATAGTGCTACGTTGTGTTCGGCACGACATGGATTGCGTTCGCCGTTACACAATACTTTGCGGTCTTCACAAACAAGAGAAATGTACTCTTCCCAGGGCAATTCTTGGGTGAAAAAAACCCAGTACTGATGTTGTTGTGCTGCGCTGCGCTCGGCGGTGCGCTGTACATCCTCAACTACTACCTAACCCTGTTCTATTCGCTGGTCCGAGGTCAGAATGGCGTTCAAACGGCAGTCCATTTGCTTCCATCCATAGTATGTCACATATCTGGCGTCATGCTGAATGGCGTTTTCATGGTGCGTTGGGGCTGTTATATGCCGTGGTTCTTGGTCAGCGGCCTCCTGACCATCCCAGATCACGGGCGGCACACTGTTGCACACCACGACAGCGGACATCGCGAGCGCCAAGCTCTACGGGTACTCGGTGCTGGTCGGACTCGGACAGATGACGTCCATGGCCGCCTAATCTATCGTTCCAAGCAAGGTCTCGCCCGACGAGATGACCGAGGCCGTTCACTTTGTCGACATGGGCCAGCAGGGCAGCATCTTCATTGCGCTTGCCATCAGCAACACCATCTTTCAGAACGTGGCTTACGAAAGACTTGTGTCTATCCTCGTCCCGGCCGGTTTCTCGACCGAAGACGTTACGGCAGCCGTGGCTGGCGCCAACAGTGCTGTATTGCAGTCTGCTCCACCCCAGGTGAAGAAGGCCGCGTTAGACGTGCTGGTGGGAGCGATCAACGATACTTATGCACTGATCATAGTTTCTGGTGCTATATTGATTGTATGTTCTCTCCTCGCGAAGAGAGAGAGGATAAGCATGGAGTTGGTCGCTGGAGGCTGACTTGCAACGTGGGCCGGGCACGATCTTAAATAACATCACTGGCAAAGACGGGACTGGAGAACAGAGGGTTTGCCCAGCTGTATTTGGAGTGTACGAGGAAGACTTGAAGAGACTTTCAATAGACTAGACGGGACCGAGATGAATTTTTCTCAATTCGTGGAAACACTGTCGGCTCAAGTTTTGTCTCAAGCGATCACAGTCTTGGTGAAGGTACCCAAGAAGACACTGGTCAGTCTAGATTGGGGGGAGGGGGAGAGGCGGGTTAGGATACCTACCCAAGAGGGTCCGGAATCTTAGAATCAAGGGACGCGCCCATTACAGTTTACCTGTAATCGACGATATATAATTCCAACATGGCTCCAGGGCACTCGCCTCCCGAGGTCTCTGCACTGTGCCTTCGCTGCGCTCCCATCCGGGCACAATTCAAACCCATACCAATCTACTTACTTAAGTAGGTACTTCAGCGCAGGAGTCATCCGCGGAGATGCACGCTGCTTGTTCCTTGCCCCAGACGTGCCTGCTCATACCTAGGTAGGGGCCTGCTCCTATTCTTCTTCCTGATTCTGATGCTTTGGTCGCAAATTTTGATTGGATGGATGGTGCTGGAGTTTCTCCCCGTCGATCCAAGAAAGAGATCAATGTTTTCAGGGGGGTCATTATATTAAGTAATCAAATTCCAACATTCGTGGTTCTCCGGACGCGACATGTGGTTACTACGCCCATTAAAGCCCCCCCCCCCCGGTGGTTCCTACACCAGGGCTCTTTCTAGCAGTCCGCGAGGTTGTCGGGCGTGGCTGCGAATTTGGCGGAGGCCTGGTCTTGTCCCATATATGTACAAGTGTATGCCATTCATATATCGTCAAGGTCCTCTTCGGTGTCGAAGTCTTCTATGCCAAGTTCTTTTGAAGTCTGCGATGCTGGATTCGATTCCCAAGCCCATGCCACAAGAGGGCAAAGACACAATCCCACCATAACTCCGGTTGTCCCGACAATGCGCCAATTATCCCGTATGGCGTCTGGAACATAGGCTTGTATAAGCGATATGGCGTGTTCGAGCTGGGTATTGGAAATTGTCGTCATCTTGGCCGGGAAACGTAGCAAAAGGATTCACCGCAAGGGAGACTTCTTTTAGTCTGTGAAGAATGAATGGATGATTCGTTTGAAATTGAGACGCATGACTTAGAGTCAGTCACCCGAACCAAGTTGAACAAAGAACGTCGAAATGGGTGAGGATAACGCTTCATTTAATACTCAGGTACGTTTCCCTTGATCACCTGATCATCTTACGATCTGGGCGTGATGAATGTGGCGTGACATGAAGGCCAGGATGGCTTGGGGCGGCGCCATACAACGTGCCACGGAATGTGTCTTTGAATCGCATGGATTTAACTTCCATGAGACAATACATATACCTGTCAATGATTCTTGTAGACGACTATAGTAGTCAGCTGGCTGCCGCATTTGTGGCTCGAATGCTCCTAAAGTTTACCCCATGTCTCCACGTATGCATATGCCCCGATATGCCCTCAAGTCAGCGACGAGAACGGCTGGAATCGTCAGCTTAGGTGGTAATATGCTCAAAAGAGACGCACCACTTGAGACTACCTCAATCACAACTCACAGCCAATGCGTACCTAGCTTCCCATCACCTTTTGCACCGTCACTCAATTTACCAGGCAGTCATCTTCCAAACCAACGACTACCAATGGCAAGTTCGCAACCTACATGAGCAGACATCCGTGACTCAGAGGCGGTCCAAAACATTGAAAGACGAAGCAGAAGATTGGCTGAAGTGCAGACATCCTAACTGTCAGCCATCCTCGAAATCTTGGCCCTTCTCGAACGGCGAACTAGGGGGTTTCTGCCTAGGAACTTTCAGAGTATTGGACTCTGACCTGAATCAGCCGGTGTCCTTAGGATTCAAGATGCGCAAGCAGAAAACATGCAAGTCAATACGTGACACGCGGGCAGTGTTTAACTAGCTCTTACGTCAGGGGCCTTTCTCTTACAGGTCGCCAGGTCGCTGTTACGAGTGGACGGGAAATGTCCTCGCATTCGATCAAGGTGATCGTGTCAAAGGGGTGATGAGGTCGGCCAAAAGTCATGCCGGCTCGCATTCGCCGACTCGGATTCGAACACTGTGCTTATTGGATTTGATGACTGTGTAAGGAATATTTTTTAGATTTGATGACCGTGTTAAATATAATTTAAATTTATTTACTGTATTGACAAATATTCTGTTAGTGTTCTATTTACATTTGGCCCCCAAGGCCCCCAAGGCCCCCAAGGCGCGGAGGGAAGAGGAGGGAAGAGGAGAAAAAAACAACGGCAAACGGCCTAAACCGAGGAAGACCCATTTGCACTGCTACCTTACGCCTGAACAGAAAACAGTAAATGAATCTAAATTACGGAGGCGCCCGCCATAAGTCTTGAAATAAGCGAGCCTTGGCAAAGCAGGGATATGGCCCCTGGATCCACTTGCAGTACTACATTACACCAAAACAA